>JAIRCJ010000412.1:0-46600 GCA_020883675.1 Bruguiera gymnorhiza | reverse complement strand
AAGAGAAAAGAAGAATGAAGAGAAAGTGCAGCATCTGAGGCTGCATGGCCTAAAGATAATAAGAATGTGCCACAGAAGTTGAAAGAGAAGGTTGTGACTCAGGAGAAGATAGCTGAGAATAAAGAGCATTTGAAGAAGCAACCCTAGGGTGGCAAACAAAAATGAAGAAAAGAAGGTCAGCTAGCAAAGGGCTACTGGCTGAACAGAAGAAGGAGAAAAGGTGGCTGAAATGAAAGCACACAAGCAAGAAGCCAGCCACGTTGCCTAACAGCAGTAATGAACAAAAGAAACAACTGTGATTAGACCCAAGAAGAGGCAGTTTCAAGGTCATTGTCTTTATTGTGGAGTTTGGGGTCATAAGGAGAGTAACTGCTGGTGGAGAAGGCCAGTATATGTCTCCAACTTGAGAGATACGATGCTGCATACAGGGGGAGAACAATAAAAATTAGAGAGAGAACACCTGTTATGAGTTCTTGCACATACTGTAAAAAGCAAGGACACACTGACAAGGATTGTTGGTGGAAGCCCAAACCAGTGGTTTCAAAGAACAAGTTTGCTATATTGGGAGACTTGGACAATGTGAAAGGTGTGGGCAGGATGGCCATAATGCCAAGAGATGCATGACACTTCTCCCTGAGCAAGAGAAGGCACTCAATGGCATAGTGAAAAGCGGTGTAGTCAAAGCTGAGAAAAAGGAGAAAGCTATCTCCAGCCAATTCAAAAGAAGGAATATAAAGCTAAAGGGAGGTGGCTAAATATAGCTGAAATTGCACTCAAGCTGACTACAAGATAAGCAGTGGATCCTTGACAGTGGGCACTTCACACATGACGGGAGACAAGAGTAAATTGTCAAAGCTAAACAAGTCAAGAGAAGGCAGAGTCAAGTTTGGCAATGATGATTCACTCAACATCAGTGGTCAAGGGTCAGTAAATATTGAAAAAGGAAAGCTGAAAGATGTTCTGCATGTTGAAGGACTCAGATATAATCTAGCATCTGTCAGCCAACTATGCAATGAAGACCATAAAGTGATATTCACAAAAACAGGTTGCCAAGTAAAGAGTAAAGAAGGCAATACTGTTACAGCTGGGAAAAGAATAGCTGGAAATTTATATGTAATTGATGAGGACAAGACAAACAGTTGTTTACTTACAAAAGAAGAAGAAAATCAACTCTGGTATCGGAGGCTGGGACACTTAACACAAAAGAACATGAGGAAGCTGACCACTACTCATGCAATTAGAGACATTCCAGACCTTAAGAGAGAGAGGGAGTATGTCTGCTCAGCATGCTCTAAAGGAAAACAGGTCAAAAAGCAGTATAAGACCAAAGAGGTCAGTTCTGAAGCAGTGCTTGACATTGTGCATACTGATTTGTGTGGGCCGATGAGAACAAAAGGGTTGAATGGTGAGAGGTGCTTCATCTTGTTTGTTGATGATTATTCTAGAAGGACTTGCATCATGCACCTCACACATAAGTCAGAAGTTTTGAAATACTTCAAGAGATACAGAAGATTGGCTGAAAATGAGAGTGGAAAGAAGATCAAAGTATTGAGGTCAGATCAAGGCACTGAATTCACAAATGGAGCTTTTGAAGATTACCTTGAGAAGCATGGAATTCACCATCAGATGGCAGCAGCAAGAACTCCTCAACAGAACGGGGTGGTAGAGAGGAAAAATAGAGCTGTGGTTGAAATGGCAAGAACTCTACTACTGGAATCCAAGCTTCACACAAGATTTTGGACAGAAGCAACATTTACAGTCGTGCACCTATTGAATAGAGTTTCACTAAGGCCCAATACTGATAAGACTCCATATGAGCTATGGAGTGGGAAGAAGACAACAGCCAAGTATCTTAGAATCTTTGGCAGCCCATGTTTTGTGAAGAACAAGGAGCAAAACTTGGGAAAATTCCATGCTAGGTCAGATGAAGGCATCTTTGTGGGATACTCAGCAAAGACAAAAGGTTACAGAGTTTTTCTGCATAAACTGGGAAAAGTGGTCACTTCCAGTGATGTGAGAATAGATGAAAACTGGAAAACAACGCATAATGGAGAAGCTGAGGATAGTGAAGAAGATGACTTCAAGATAGATAAAGAATCTAACCAACATGAAGAAGTGGGAAAAGAAGTAAGTTCAGACTTAGAGAAGAGTGAGTCTGAAGATGAAGAAGGAGATTCTCTTGCAACTAAGACTGTGCAAGAAAGAAAGACAAAGAAGACATGGACCAGTGCTCATCAAGGAAATCAGATAATAGGTGACCCATCAGCAGGAGTTACAACAAGAAGAAGAATTGTGGGAGCTACTGCTTTACTCTCACAAGTTGAACCTAAATATGTTGAAGAGGCTGCACAAGACAAAGCCTGGATCAAAGCTATCAATGAGGAGCTGGATCAAATCGAGAAGAATGAAACATGGGAGCTGGTTCCAAGACCCACTAACAAGAATGTCATGGGAACAAAATGGGTGTTTAAAAATAAACACAATGAGGATGGCAAGGTGGTGAGGAACAAGGCTAGACTGGTTTGCAAAGGCTACACTCAGATAGAAGGAGTAGATGTTGATGAAACTTTTGCACCAGTAGCAAGGTTGGAAACTATCAGAATGTTCTTAGCTTTGGGAGCACATAAGAGGTATAAAGTTTACCAGATGGATGTGAAATCAACCTTTCTGAATGGGCTCCTAAAAGAAGAAGTGTATATTGAACAACCCGATGGAGTACAAATCAGTGAGGATGAGACACATGTGTGCAAGCTGAAGAAAGCCTTGTATGGCCTTAAACAAGCCCCAAGAGCATGGTATAGTAGGCTGGATGCGTATTTGAGAAGGTTGAACTTCAGAAGAGGAATAGTTGATAATAACCTATATGTGTTCAACTCAGAGAAAGGCCAACTGATAACCATAGTATATGTAGATGACATCATCTTTGGAGGGGATCACTCTGAGCTATGCCAAGAATTTGCACAGAAGATGAGTGAGGAATTTGAGATGTCATTGATTGGAGAAATGACTTACTTTCTTGGATTACAAATAAAACAATGTGAAGAAGGTATTTTTATTTCTCAAACAAAATATGCCAAAGAGATGCTGAAAAAGTTTGGCATGGAGGATAGCAGACCTGTCAGTACCCCTATGACAGTGGGCTGCAAGTTAACAAAAGATCAGGAAGGAAGGAGTACAAGCCCTACAGAATACAGGAAGATGATAGGGAGCCTTCTGTACCTTACAGCATCAAGGCCTGATCTCATGCAAGTTGTGTGCATCGCCAGTAGATTCCAAGCTGATCCTAAGGAATCTCATGTGTTGGCAATGAAAAGAATCCTAAGATACCTCAAGGGGACACTGGAAATGGGCTTGTGGTATCCTGCCATGGATTCTGTAAAACTACGAGCATACACTGATGCAGACTGGGCAGGAAGCACAGATGATAGAAAATCAACCAGTGGCTGCAGCTTCTACTTGGGTTCAAAGTGTGTTGCATAGCTAAGTAGAAAGCAAAACAGTGTTGCTTTGAGCACAGCAGAGGCTGAGTATATGGCTGCTTGTGCAGCATGTACTCAGGTGATATGGATGCAAAGACAATTGGCCGATTTGGGTGTTGAAGTGAAGTTACCAGTGAGTGTACTTTGTGATAATCAAAGTGCAATTGATCTTAGCAAGAATCCAGTTCAACATTCAAGGAGCAAGCATATTGACATCCTGTATCACTTTATCAAGGATCAAGTGGAAGAGGGCACAATTCAGTTGGAGTATGTCGGTACTAAAGATCAAATCTCAGATATTCTAACTAAACCTTTGTCCACAGAGCTGTTTGAAAAGCACAGAATGAGTCTGTCTATGCAAATGCCTCCTCAAGCCTGAAGTTCAGGTGAATCCTCCATTTCTACTTTGCAGGTTTTTCAAATTTGTAATTGGTTGGCAAAGGGGGAGAGAAACAACAGTGCAGGGGGAGCTGTTAAGAAAGGGGTAGTGCATATTTAGGGGGAGTTGTAATCCATTTGCTTCTAGATTATTACTCTAAAAAGATTATGAAAGACTGCTGCATAATGGCTTTTGTTATGAATGTTGCCAACAATTACAAAGGGGGAGATTGTTGTTCCCACAGCCTTGTATGGGTTGTAATTGTTGTCAACTAGGGTTAAGTGTGCAAGAGAGTAAAGTCACATGGAAGGGCAGTAAAGTCACATGGAAGGGCAAGAAAGTAAATCCGCCGCATAAGGGCAAGAACTTAAATCCGCCATGTAAGTCCTATTAGGGTTTCATGGAAGAGAGTATATAAAGACCTTGGAAGATAAAACTAGGGCAGAGGGTCAACACAATTGAAAAACAGCAACCCTACAACAACTGGCCAAAAAGGAAGAGAGAGCAGAACAACAAGAGATCAGAAATGACACCACTGGGAGAGCAAACCAGAAACGTCACCACCGGGAGAGCAAACCAGAACGTGCAACCTCCTGCAAGCAAACCAGAAACGCCTCCTGCAAGCAAACCAGAAACACATCCTGTAAGCAAACCAGAAACGCCTCCTGTAAGGAAACCAGAAACACATCCTGCAACCAAACCAGAAACGCACAACCAGCAAGAGGAGAAATAAGAAACAGACCACCCGGAAGAGAAGACAGCAGACCTGGTATCCGTGAGACCACCTGGAAGAGAAGACAGCAGACTAGAAGCGTGAGGCAGGCCGAGAGACGTGAACCAGAAAAACCAGTAGTGTGAGGCAGGCCAAGAGACGTGAAACAGCAGACCAGGAGCGTGAGACCAGAACGTGCAACGGCATGACTGATCAGAAGCGTGAGGCAGGCCGTGAGACGTGAAACGGTAGACCAGAAGCTTGAGTGCAAGCTGTGAAACCGTGAGACGGTGAAAGCAAGAGCTGTGTGAGACAACCTAGAGAAGGAATTTGGCGAAGCATCGGAAAGAACTCAACGTATTTCCAGATTTCTTCAAGAGAGGTTAGAGAGTGTTGCGGTGAACTTCTAAGCAGCAGTGGAGCAGCCTTTCAATTCAACAGAGGCAAGACAAGCTAGAAGAAGGGTAGACACAGTAAGTGACACTCTTTGTATTGTACTTGCTTAGTAATTGCAATAGTGAAAGGAACAGAAGATTAAGACATCCATTGTAACTGGAATTCTCAAGTATAGTGGATAGTCTCAGTAAGGGAGAGTCCCTACCACTGTGGATGTACGTCACGTTGACGGAACCACGTAAATCTTGTGTGTCCTTAATTAGCTTTAGTCTCATTCCAAGATAGATGTAGATATTTCTTCCACTATTAATCTCATTGATAGGGTAATTACCTATAAGTGGTATACTCAAATTATAGTAGTAGTTAATAAAGAGTGTGTCCTTTTAATGATTGCCTTAACTGATTCATACGTAGATATGAATTGTATTAATCAAAGAATAGTTATTTCAAAATACATTTCAAAACCAATATAAGTATTAAACATTACTGATGAAAGTAACCTTGTTATTAAGTACAAGTTATTATAAGCTACAATATGGAATGAAAGAATTTATATCAAACTTATCAAAAATAGATGGAACACTTTTTTAACTTTAAATTTATATGTACCCCTCAAAACAGGGGGATAGATATGCTTCAAAAATCAATAAGGAGAAAAGAGAGATTTATTCAATCTCTTCAAAATGAGGTAAAAAATAAATATTTACAAGAAAACATAAATACTTTTGTTATATAAGTTAAAATATAGAAATTACAAAAATAAGATTTATGAAGCCCAAATATTTTCAAAATTTGATATAAAATCTAGTTATTGGAAAATCCATATTTATGAAAAAGATAAATAAAAATTAGCATTCACAGTTACATTCAAACACTATGAATGGAATGTGATACCTTTTAGGTTAAAAAATGTACCCTATGAATTTCAAAAAATAATAAATAAAATATTTAATACTTATTTAGCATTTACTATTACTTATATTGATGACATGCTAGTATTTTCTAACACAATTGAACAATACTTTAAACCATTAAACCTATTTTTAAAGGTTATTGAAAAATCAGTTTTGTCGTATCAACTAAAAGAAGATATTATTTCAAATTAGAGTTAGATTACTTGGTCACTTCATTGAAAATGAAATTATTGTTTTTATTGATCGAGCAATTAAGTTTTCTTTTAAATTTCTAAATAAAATTAGAAAAAAGCAATAGTTGAAACGGTGTTTAGTTTGTCTAAATTATATTTTAAAATTTTAAAACGAATTAACTTATAATGCTAAGTCTTTGTTTGAAAGGTTATAGAAAAATCCTCTTAAGTAGATGGATAAAAATAAAAACAAAAGAGTTGTCATGTTATAACCTCCTTCATCCTGATGCTTTCAAAATAATTGAAATTGATCCATCAGAAAAGGGTTATTGAGGAATCCTTAACAAAGGAATAATTCAAAAGAATCACTACTTTGATTCACTTTAGGAGTCTAGAGAGAAGTTAGAGTTAATCATTCTACTATTAAAAAAGAAATTTTGGCTATTGTACTATGTATTCAAAAATTTGAACGTGATTTGTTAAATTAAAAATTTCTTTTAAAAATCACAAAAGATGTCCTTACTAAACATGTTAAAGACATTGTGTTGAAACAAATCTTTGCTAGATGATAAAGGGTTCTACTTTATATAGTGAGGCTATAACCTCACGATCTTCTACCTTAACACTTAGGTTAAGTGTAGGCAAGTAAATATTACTAACCCTTTTTCCTTTCTCATAATATATTCATGATATGCTTTCTCAAGGACTTTTTAGAGGTTCATTTATCCTATTAGACACAGATTTTAGAGCTAACACTCTTTCTTATAATTCTTTTATTTCAGTTTTTAACTGATTGATCTTAGTTTTAAGCTCTCTAATCAAAAGTCCTATTGTGAATGCTCTAATTTTTAAATTAGAATGATTATTTCTAACTTTTGAATAATAATTTTTAAATGGTAATCCTCTTCTGGTTCTTTAACTTTAGTTTTGTTTCAAGATAGATGACCCAATTGTTCTCCTTTTTCTTTTGGATCTACAATCTTATCAATAAGATTCAAAATCAAATTATCTTTTTTTCTAAGCACTAATAAGCCATTACTTTTGCATAAAACTTGATAATAGTTGCATTGATTATTACAACTATTACCAAAAACTTCAAAGGAAGAGTTATCTTCTTCATCAAGAAGATCGACTTTTAAGTTTGATTCATCTTTTGACAAGAAGATATGATTAGTGACCTCTTAAGATCTTCATTTACAGATAATTTTTGAATTATTTATTTTATTATGCATTTATTAGAATAATACCTTATTTTTCCACATCTATGATAGACAACTATTTTTTTTTTTACTAGACTTTTTCTTTTCTCTTAACTTTTCTTTTTTATAAAAGGATTTCTTTTGAGATATGTGTTTATAACCCTTCCTTTTGAATTTTGTCAAATATTTCATGGGTGAATAACTCATTTGTTTGCAAAAGTCTCCTATGGTCTTTTTACCTTGTATCTTTTCATTTTGTAACTGCCTATATAGTTTTATCTCATTATAGAGTTTAACCCCTTCTACTATAATTTCTACAACTAATTTTTTGTATGTATAACTAAAGTAATAATAACTCCTCGATGATAGGATTTTAACTTATTTTTTACCTTTTCAGCAAATAGGGTAGGTAACTCAGACATGAACTTTTCTTTCTATAAAATATTCTAACTATCTAGAAAATATTCTAATTGTCTTCTCTAGCAAAAACATTTGAAAAGAACACATCTTTATAATATCTAAAGTGACATAGATCTATATAGCTCAAATTAATGAGTTGCTCTTATATTTTGTCTACTAATAAAGTATTTGTATTGTTAAAATGGTTAATAATTATATAAATCAGTGTATTAACACTATCAACTAACTGTATCCCTTACTTTATTTTTACAACATTAAATATATGAGGTTTAACTTCTTTTGATAAATATAAATTCTACTATCCTTTAAACTATCTAGTAAAACTATTTACCATGAATCTTGCTATTTGGAGGTTATAAATACCTCCTTTAAATTTTGCAACTGTGACAAATATCATTGTATAATGAAGTAGAATAAAAATATGATTTTTTGACATTACATCTAAATTTCATTCTATAATATTACTTTTATCATATTGTAAGTAATTATATTCAAATTTTTCCTCTAATAAAAGGTCAACTAGTGTTGGTATAGGATAATATAATTTTATTGGGAGTTTATTAAATCAGTGTATTAACACTGTTAGCTAACTGCATCCCTTACTTTATTTTTACAACATTAAATATATGAGATTTAACTTTTTTGGATAAATAGAAATTCTACTAACCTTTAAACTATCTAGTAAAACTATTTATTGTGAATCTTGCTATTTGGAGGTCATAAATACCTCCTTTAAATTTTGTAGCAGTGACAAATATCATTGTATAATAGAGTAGAATAAAAATCTGATTTTTTTGACATTTCATCTAAATTTCATTCTACTATACTACTTCCATTATATTGTAAGTAATTATATTCAAATTGTTCCTCTAATAAAAAGTCAACTAGTGTTGGTATAGGATAATATAATTTTGTTGGGACTTTATTAAAAGTCATTTTTTTTAATTTCCATACTTTCCTTCTTATAAAAAGGTGATGGATCTTTTTGACCTAGAATCCTTAGCCTCTGATTCTTCCTCTGTAATTTGTTGCTCTTTTAGAATATAAAAGTATCTTTTCTTTTTTAATCTAAGGTTTTTTAACCTTTTGATTATTTTAATGACTAATTATGTTTTTTAGGATTTTTACCTAATGTGTTGTTATTTATTTTTTCTAATGACATGGGTTTAAATAAAATCCTTTTTTTAATTTCTAGTTTAACCAGAAATCTTAGAGTTTACTGAGCTACTTCTTTAATCTTTTATTCAACTCTATTAAGTTGATTTCCTATATTTTAATGTTAAAAAATAGTGTAATTTCCTTACTTTATATACTAATAGAGGGTTTTACTTTATATAGTGAGATTATAATCTCATAGTCTTCTATCTTAACACTTAGGTTAAGTGTAGGTGAGTGAATATTAATGACCCTTTATTCTTGATATACTTTCTTAAGGACCATACATTCCTCTAGGGTAGGAAAATTTGAGAAAAGTTTTTTCTTAAGTTTATAGACTTTTTTAAATAAGTGGAAATATCTACAACTCTCATACCATTGGTGCATATCTTATACCATTTTATGTCATATTTCTCATTCTTTTTCATTAAGGTCATGAAAAAATAAATTTCTTTTTATAGTATTCTTAAGAAAGTAAAATAACTTTTTCAAAAAAAACATTAGTTTGATTCATTTAAAGAGTCTAGAGAGGAACTAGAGTTAATTACTTTACTATTATAAAGGAAATTTTAAGCATTGTACTATGTATTGAAAAATTTTATTAATAAGAAAATAGTTCCTTCAAATATTTCTCAAAAACAACAGAAGTGTTTGTTTAATACTACTGATAAAAGTAAGTTTGTTATTAAGTGCAAGTTATCACAAACTGCTATATGTAATGGAAGAATTTATATTAAAATTATATTCATGTTATATTCTATTAAGGAAATTAGTGATAAAAGTATTTTCTCAAAAATAGATTAGAAAGTTTATTAGTTTTAAATTTATATCTATCCCTTAATATAGGGAGATATATTGTACTTCAAAAANGATATACTTTCTTAAGGACCATACATTCCTCTAGGGTAGGAAATTTGAGAAAAGTTTTTTCTTAAGTTTATAGACTTTTTTAAATAAGTGGAAATATCTACAACTCTCATACCATTGGTGCATATCTTATACCATTTATGTCATATTTCTCATTCTTTTTCATTAAGGTCATGAAAAAATAAATTTCTTTTTATAGTATTCTTAAGAAAGTAAAATAACTTTTTCAAAAAAAACATTAGTTTGATTCATTTAAAGAGTCTAGAGAGGAACTAGAGTTAATTACTTTACTATTAAAAAGGAAATTTTAAGCATTGTACTATGTATTGAAAAATTTTATTAATAAGAAAATAGTTCCTTCAAATATTTCTCAAAAACAACAGAAGTGTTTGTTTAATACTACTGATAAAAGTAAGTTTGTTATTAAGTGCAAGTTATCACAAACTGCTATATGTAATGGAAGAATTTATATTAAAATTATATTCATGTTATATTCTATTAAGGAAATTAGTGATAAAAGTATTTTCTCAAAAATAGATTAGAAAGTTTATTAGTTTTAAATTTATATCTATCCCTTAATATAGGGAGATATATGTACTTCAGAAATTGATAAGGACAAAAGAGAGATTTATTTAATCTTTTTAAAGTGAGGTAAAAAATAAATATTTATAAGAAAAGATAAATATTCTTGTTATACAAGTTAAAATATAAGAATTATGGAAAAAGCTAGAAACTATGGTTTGTGCAAAAGTTCCTACTACCTTTTGGAATAGAAAGACGCATGTGGTAGAATTATCGTATGAAGAGATTTTTAATAAAAGTCAAATACTTACTAAAGCCAAGCTAATAGGTATGAGACCAAGGTATTTAGATATCTATAAAAAAAGAAATAAATGACTTATTAGAAAAAGTAACAGCTTACGGAGTTACCTAACATTTTATATGAAAAATGCTACAATATTGAAGGGAGGAGTTCCAAGATTGGTTATTAATTATAAGCCTTTAAAGAAGGCTTCAAGATGGATTATATATCCTATACCTAATAAAAAATTTTCTTAAATAAGCTTTATAAAGCCTTAATATTTTCAAAATTCAATATAAAATTTGGTTATTGGAAAATCTAGATTCATAAAAAAGATAAATGCAAAACAACATTCACAATTCCATTTGGACATTATAAATGGAATGTTTTTGGATTAAAAAATGTACCTCTGAATTTCAAAAAATCATGAATGAAATATTTAATATTATTCAACATTTTCAATTATTTATATTAGTGATGTATTGGTATTTTCTAACACAATCAAATAACACTTTAAACATTTAAAACTATTTTTAAAAGTTATTAAAATAGCTAGTCTAGCTATATCAGTCAAAAAAATGAAGTTATTCTAAATTAGGGTTAGATTCTTTGGTCACTTCATTGAAAATGGAACTATTGTTCCTATTGATAAAGTAATTGAACTTGCCTCTAAATTTCTTAATGAAATTAAAGAAAAACAACAACTATAAAGGTTTTTAGGTTGTTTGAATTATATTTCAAAATTTTATAAAGAATTAGTCTATAATGCTAAGCCCTTGTTTCAAAGGTTACAGAAAAATCCTCCCGAGTAGATGGATAAACATATGAAAGCAATTAAATAGATAAAAGTAAAAACAAAGGAACTACCATGTCTTAGCCTCCCTTATCCTAATGCTTTCAAAATTGTTGAAACTAATGCATAAGAAAAGGGTTATAGAGGAATCCTTAAGAAAATAATTAATTCAAAAGAATCATTAGTTTAATTCACTTTAGGAGTTTGGTGAGGAATTATAGTTAATTATTCTACTATTAAAAAATAAATTTTAACCATTGTACTATGTATTCAAAAATTTGAAAGTGATCTATTAAATCAAAAATTTCTTCTAAGAATAGATTTTAAGGTAGTAAAACATGTCTTTACTAAAGATGTTAAAACATTGCATATAAACAAATCTTTGCCAGATGGCAAGGAATGCTTTTTGTATTAGGAAATTATAATTCTTTACTAGATTTCCTAACTTATGAATTTTTGTAGGAAACTAAGACATGAATAAAAGGCCTATCATACAAGGGCCTCAATTCCCAGTAAAGTTGGTTAAATTACCAACTAAATATGTAAAAGTAAAAGAAGTTGATAAACTTCATATTGATACTTATAAGCAAGTTTTGGACAAATCCATTACATACCCTTTAATTCCAAAGTACATATATTTTTAATGTGCTATTAAAAATAATTATACTTGACTTAGACCTAATGAGGTCACTCATTTTTATATTAAAGATGATATGTTTCCTTATATTAATATGAAAGATTACTTGTATTATCAATAGATACTACATGAAATAGGCTTTGTTGTTATTGAACACATAGAAAGAGGAACTAGATTCTTTATCTAGAAGATTGGTAAGGTAAAGATTCTTTATCTAGAAGATTGGTAAGGGAGTCTCTTTTGTTACAAAGAATTAAAAGAATGGTAGAAAGTGAAAAATTATAATTGTTTTGATTTTATCAAAGTATGGAAAAAGACTTTATTATATGAAAATAGGTAGAGAAAATTTAATTGGTTTATTCAAATACATCTTCCAAATGATCCAAAAGAAAATTTCAAATTAGTTTAAAATTGGTCTTTTAAGTAGGGCTTACATCATTTAACTCTACCATGCAAATTGAGAACTATTTATGAACAATTTTGTGAAGTAAATGAAGAGGTTAAAGACCCATTATTAATATTCATAACCTGATATCATGTCCCTTGGATCATTAAATGAGACTACACAATTATGACCAAACAAGTTAATGTCCTAGATGTTGATATTAGATATGTTGCATGGTTGTTAAGATGGATTAATATTCAATAGTAGGAGAAACTTGTCTTTTTTATTGATAGAGTTTTATATAGGAAAAGGAGTCATTTGCATAAATGGACCTAACGCTTCATTACTAAAGCCCACTTCTACTAGTCCTAAAGAGATACTAAAGACTTTAGTGGAGTCTATATCAAAAGAGAAGTTATCAGAAATGATGACTGCTTTGCTCCAACCAAATCAAAACACCCAAGTAGATCAAGTTGAAAGCAATTAGAAGCAAATCAAGCTGAAAGCAGTTAGAGGCACATCAATGCTGATATTATGTTAGATTCCTAGGACCTATATGAATTGTAAAGGGCAAAAGGACCAACAACTTTTGATGGAAAGATTGCTGCTAGGATAGTTTTAATAAAGCTACTTTAACAAAAATAAAGGAAGAAAGGACAACCCACTTTGAATAAGAAGATTCCTTCAATTATGGTTATTTCCTTTTTCTTTGTATAAATAAGACCTCTTGGCTACTCTAGATGGAGAGTCCAATTTCCTTTTCTCCCTCTCTCTCTCTCTCTCTCTCTCTCTCTCGCTAATCTTGTATTTCCTTTCCTTTGTAAATTATAAGCTTGTAACGACAACTAGTGTTTAATGAAAGTCTTGTTTCTGTAAGTATTTTAATTCTATTATTATTTGTTTTAAGTTTCTTTCTTTTATATTAGTATGCACAATTTAGTTATACATGGATGAGATTGCATTACCATTTTGTGTGAATGATTCCTCGTGATGACAAGAGAAGCCATTTTTCCAAGGAATCAAGTGACAGTATCAAGTTTCAAGAATGAATGATTCTCTCCTAGTAAAGAAAGCTAATCAAGAGGAATAACTCTTTTTTTTGATGGACTTTAATGGATTTGGCCTACTCAAGGCATAATAGCAAGCATCTCGCAATGAAATCAGTAATCAATCTTGACATTAAAGTTGATTTTGTTTTTGCTTTGTGTAAGTGACTCCTTGAAACAAAAAGATAAGCCTTATTAGCTAGAAACAAAGTAAATACCTCATCCTTAAGGCAATGAATCATTTTATCTAAGTAAAAAAACCTATTTAAGATAAATGACTCCTTTGTTTGATAGAGTTTAATGGGATTTGACTACCAAAGGTGTATTGACTGCATGTTGTTGTGAAAGGAAAGTTCAGTGCACACATGGATATGATTGCATGATTATTTTATGTGAATGATTCCTTACAACCAAAGAAGAAGCCTTGTTGCCAAGGAATTAAGTGATAATCTTAAGTTTCAAGGAATGAACAATTTTCTTTTAGTAAAGAAATGCATTACCATTTAATTACACCAATAAAAAGAATGCAACTTAAATAATAACAAAACTAAAATACTTATAGAAACAAAACATTCATTGGACACTAAATGTCGTTACGAGCTTATATTTTACAAAGGGGAGAGAAAAGAGAGAGAGAAGCAAATTAGAGAAAGAAGGAAATTAGACTCTGCCTCTCGAGATTTATTTATACATGGAAAATGGTGATAACCATAATTAAAGGAATCTTCTTCTTGCAAAGTGGGATGCTCCATTATGTTCCATTTTCCTCCACTTTTGTTAGAGTAGCTTTGTTATGGTTATCACCTTTGTTAAACATAATAAAGCATCCCACTTCACAAAAAGAAGATTCCTTCAATTATGGTTATCACTTTTGTTTTATGTATAAATAGATCTCTCATAGGCCAAGAGAGGTAGAGTCTAATTTCCTTCTTTCTCTAAGTTTGCTTCTCTCTCCCTTTTGTAAAATATAAGCTTGTAACAATGTTTGGTGTTTAATGAAATCTTTGTTTTTGCAAGTATTCTAATTCTATTTGTTTTAAGTTTCTTTTTATATCTGCGTGTTTAATTTAGTTTCTGAAATTACCTTTCTATACATCTTTGTACTGTTTTATATATTTGTTGTGTGCAATCTTGTGTTATTAAGAAAGGAATTGTATCAAAGCCTCAAATCTAGTGGAATGTTAATCTTTTAAATAGTTGAAATCTTAAACTCTTCAGTGTCTCAATGTTGAAACCCCAAGTCAAGTTGCCTTTGTTCTCATGTTGGTCATGTATAGGCATGTAGGGTTATGGTTTAAGATAATGAAAATGATATGGTAAGGTATGGATAGGTCAAGACTTGATTGACTATTTAGAATTCTAATTCTATTTGTTTTAAGTTTCTTTTTATATCTGTGTGTTTAATTTAGTTTCTGAAATTACCTTTCTATACATCTTTGTACTGTTTTATATATTTGTTGTGTGTAATCTTGTGTTATTAAGAAAGGAATTGTATCAAAGCTTCAAATCTAGTGGAATGTTAATCTTTTAAATAGTTGAAATCTTAAACTCTTCAGTGTCTCAATGTTGAAACCCCAAGTCAAGTTGCCTTTGTTCTCATGTTGGTCATGTATAGGCATGTAGGGTTATGGTTTAAGATAATGAAAATGATATGGTAAGGTATGGATAGGTCAAGACTTGATTGACTATTTAGAAGTGATAGTTCTTCCAAGAATAGGAATAAAGAAGTAATAATTAGTGAAAATTTAGATAATAATTATTTGCAGAATTAGACTCTTCCTTCATTTTCATCTTCCCAGGTTTTAATTAGGGAGGTTTATTTTCTAGAGTTGATTATATTATTAAAATAGTAGAAGAGGCTTTACCCTTAATATAGGGTTATAATGATTTATTTTTACTATCCTAAGAGCTTATTAGTTCACATCAATAAAAGTATAAATTTATCCATATTGGGATGGTACAAGTAGCATTAAAACTTACTACTAGATTAAGTTTAAATAATTCATGAATTATATGTGTTAGAGACAAAAGAAATAATCACTTCCATGACTCCTTATTATGAGTAATTGATTTCACTCTTAGTAATGGACCTATTAGGTTAACTTGTTTTTTGAACTTTACTTTATCATTATCAAATCTTAATTTGATGCATACTTTATGTTTGGATATTAAAACTGAAGGATTTGATATGGTGCCTACTTCAAAAAATCTAATCCTTATTTATAGGATACACTATAAGGTTATGAATACCATTATCCAAGAAATTAAAAAAATTCTAGCAAGATATACAGATAAAGGGACTACTACCTTGTTTTTGACTAATAAGTCAAAATCTAATATTATAGTTCCTAAAACAATTTCTTAGGATCAAGTTAAATTACCTTAAAAAAATGGACGCTAGAAAAAAACATTTAACCTATTAAATAGGTTAACAAAAAAATAGAAGTAATTGAATTCAAAGATAGGGATGTCGAAATCTATTTGCTCCATCTAGAAGTGTAAGGTTAAACCTTGAAAAAGGAAGAGAAAAGGTTAAATTCCATTATATGATATTACTTCCATCATATTATACTTAATTATACTTAGATTATTCTTTTAATAAGAGGTCAACTAGGGTTGGTCTAGGATGATAATATAATTTTGTAGGGATTTTATTAAAAGTCATTTTGTTTATTTCCATACTTTCCTTCTTATAAGAAGGAAATGGATCTTTTTAGACTAGATTCTATTCTAATAAGAACATTTCTTGAATTTTATCCACACTTAGTATTTGATTCTTCTTCTGTAATCTATTCCTCTTTTCTTAATATAGAAGTATCCTTTTCATTTAATCCTAGGTTTTTTAACCTTTAGATTATTCAATTGACTAATTTTGTTTTTTAAGAATTTTCACCTGACATATTATAATTTATTTCTTCTAAGGACATGTGTTTAAATAAAACCCTTTTTCCCATCTTTGGTTTAACTAGAGGTTCTAGAGCTCTATAAGCTACTTCTTCTATCTTTTTTTTTTTTTTTAACTTTGTTAAACTAATTTCCTATAGATTAAAGATAAAAATTAGTATAATTTCCTTACTCTATAATGTCACTAGTAAAGGGTTCTACTTTATATGGTGCAACTATAACATCACGATCTTCTATCTTAACACTTAAGTTAAGTAAAGGTGGGTGAATACTAATAACCCTTTTTCCTTTTCTTGTAACATATTCTTGATATACTTTTTTAAGGACCATATATTCCTCTGGGGCAGAAAAATTTGTAAAAGGTATTTTTTTGAAGTTTGTAAACCTTTTTAAAATAAATAAAAATATATACAACTCTCATACTATTGATATATATCTTATGGCATTTATGTCATATTTTTCATTTTCATTCTTTTTATTAAAGGTCATAAAAAATCATTTTCCTTTTATAGTATTTTCAGGAAAGTAAAATAACTCTCTCACCTTTTCATCTACCTCATTAATAGTCTTAAGGACATAAAGACTCCTAACTTCATTAGAGAGAGAAGAAGACCTAGGCCTAAAAGCCTAACTTGATGTTTCTAGTGGTTCATTAACCATAGAAGTAGAACTTAAGGAAGGAAAGTCAACTCTATATTTAGTTTAACTAACTTGCTCTTTTGTTCTTCTAATACCTTCCAGCTCTGATACCATTCTTTTCTTGGTAGCACAAGATCGCATACGACAAATATATAGAACAACACACAAATATATAGAAAGGTAATTTAAGAAACTGAATTAAACACACCAATATAAAAGAATTTTAATGAACCAACTAAATTTCCTTTACCTATTTTCATATAGTAATTCCTTTTTCCATGCATCAATATAATCAAAATAATTATAGATTTCAACCTTCTACCATCTTTTAGCTCTTTGTAGCCAAAGAGATCCCCTTTCCATCTTCTGGATAAAGAATTTTCTTTATCTTGAATTTGGCATAAGCCTCATATCTGAAGCCATAACCAAATCTAGCTCCAAATTCTCTTTCTATGGGTTTAATAACCATTGAGCCTATTTCATGTAGTATCTATTGACAATAAAGGCCATTCTTTAATTATTATAAGGATACATATCATCTTTAATATAAAAATGTGCAACTTCATTAGGTCTAAGCTAAGTGCAATTATTTTTAATAGTACATAAAAAGGCCATGTGCCTTAGAATTAAAAAAATATGTAATGGATTTATCCAAAGCTTACTCAAAAGTATCATCATGATGTTTATCAACTTCTTTTGCTTTTGCATCTTTAGCCAGAGAATTAACCGACTTTACTAAGGATTGAGGCCCTTGTATGAGAGGCCTTGTAAAAATTCATGAGTTGGGAAATTTGGTAAAGAATTTCAATTTCCTTTAATAAACTTAACATGAAAATTAAATACAGAAAGTGTTCCTTGCCTTTTAGCAAAGATTTGTTTAAAAGCGATATTTTTAACATCTTTGGTAAGGACATCTTTTACTACTTTACAACTTATCCTTAATAGGAATTTTTGATTTAATAGATCATTTTCGAACTTTTGAATGCATAGTACAATAGTTAAGATTTCTTTTTTAATAATAGAGTAATTAACTCTAACTTCTTTCTAGACTCTTGAAGTAAAGTGAAATTATTGTTCTTTTGAATTAATCCTTTGTTTAAGGATTCCTTCATAACTCTTACTTGATGCATTAATTTCAACTATTTTAAAAGCATTAGGATGAGAAAGAGTTAACATGATTGTTTTTTTATTTTTAATTTTATTTTATTAACTACCTTTGTATATTTATCCATCCATTCAGGAGGATTTTTTTGTAATCTATTAAGAAATGGCTTAGTATTACAAGTTAATTCTTTATAGAATTCTGAAATATAATTCAAATATCCTAAAAACATTTGCAATTATTGTTTGTCTCTAATTTAATTAGGAGGTAATGAAAATTCTTTATCCAAAAGATTGACAAGGGAATCTCTTTGGCTAGAAAGAGTTGAAAGAATGCTGGAAGATCAAAACTTATAATTATTTTGATTATATTAGTGCATGGGAAAAGGCATTATTATATGAAAACAAGTAAAGGAAATTTAGTTGGTTGATTCAAATACATCTTTTGAATGACTCAAAAAGATTTCTAAATTGGTTTAAAACCTAGTTTTTCAAATGGAGTTTACATCATTTAGCCTTATCCAATAAAGTCAAGATTGTTTATGAATAGTTTTGTGAAACAAATAAAGAGTTTAAAGATCCATTATTAATATTTACAACATGATATCATGTTCCATGGATTATTAAATGGGACTAAACCATTATGGCTAAACAATTTAATGTCTTAGATATTGACATTAGACATGATCCGTAGCTATCAAGACAAATTAATATTCAATGATGAGAAAAATTTGACTTTTTTTAATGATGGAGTGTACATAGGAAAAGGAGTCATTTGTATAAAGGGACCTAATGCTCCACTACCAAAGCCCATTCCTATTAGTCCTAATAAGATTTTAAAGACTTTAATGGAGTCTGTATTAAAAGAAAGATTATTAGAAATGATGGTTGCTCTACTCCAACTAGATCAAGATACCCAAGATGACCAAGCTAAAAGTAGTTAAAGGCATCCCAATGACGATATAATACAAGATTCCTAAGACTTATATAAGTTGTAAAGGGAAAAAGGGCAAACAACTTTTGGTGGACAAATTATCATAAGACCTAAAAGATAACTTTAATAAGGCTACTTTAATAAAGTGGAGGAAAATGGAACACAACGAAGCATCCCACTTTGGAAAAAGAAGATTACTTTAATTATGGTTATCACCTTTTTCCATGTATAAATAGACCTCCTATAGGCCAAGAAAGGCTGATTATAATTTCCTTATTTCTCTAATTTGCTTCTCTCTCTCTCTTCTCTCCCCTTTGTAAAATATAAGCTTGTAACGACATTTGTTGTTCAATGAAAGTTTTGTTTCTATAAGTATTTTAGTTCTATTATTATTTAAGTTACTTTCTTTTATATTAGTGTACATAAATGGTAATTCATTTCTTTACTAGAAGAGAATTGTTTCTCTAAGTTTGCTTCTCTCTCCCTTTTGTAATCTTAGCTCAATTTAGGTAATAGTTGAAAAGATATATTTTTTATTGACTACTACAGTAATTTGAGTATGTCATTTATGAGTAATTACTCTATCAATGAGATTAACATATTGAAGAGTATTTAACTCTTCTTTTAAAGAAGCATTTTGAATGTCTAGAGGTTCATTTACAGATTTTATAACTTAAACTCTTTCTTTTAAGTATTTTATTTTAGTTTTTAATTGTTTGATTTTAGCTTTAAGCTCTTTAATCAAAGGTTCTATTACTATTGTTCTAGTTTTTAAGCTAGAATGATTATTTTTAATTCTTTGAATAACAATCTTTAAACTATAATCTTCTTCTGGTTCTTTAACCCTAGGCTTATTTCAAGATAGATAAAGATACTTCTCTAATTGTTCTCTTTTTTCTTTTGGATCTATAATCTTATCAATAAAATCCAATATTAGATTGTCTTTTTTTGTAAGGACTAATAAGTCATTACTTCTACATAAAACTTGATAATAGTTGTATTGACCATTACAACTATTATTAGAATCATCTTCAAAAGTAGTTTCATCTTCTTCTCCCAGAAGATCTACGTCTAAGTCTGATTCCTTATATTTATCTTTTGATAAGAAAATATGCATAAGTGACCTCTTAAGGTTTTCATTTATAACTAATTCTTGAATTGTTAGTTTCATTTTGCATTTATTAAAATAATACCCTATTTTTCTATATTTGTAACAAACAAGTGTTTTTTTTTTTCTTTCTCCTGCAAACTAAGCTTTTTCCTTTCTTTTAACATTTCTTTTTCATAAAAGAATTTCTTTTGAGGTATAAGTTTATAACCCTTTCTCTATAATTGTTTAGGATATTTCATATGTAGATAACCAATATGTTCATAGAAATCTCTTAGGGCCTTTTTACCTTGTATTTGATTTTGTAACTACCTATGTAGTTTTATCTCGTTCTAGAGTTTAACACCCTTTGCTGCAATTTCAGCAGCTAATTCTCTATATGTATAGTTAAAGTAATCAATAACTTCTCCATGGTAGAATTTTAACATATTTTTTTCCCTTTCAGTAAATAGGATAGGTAACCCAGACAAAAATTTCTCTTTTTAAAAAATATTTTGGCTATTTTTTCTGATAAAAAATTTTGAAAAGAACACATCTTTATACCACCTAAAGTGAGATAGATCTGGGCATCTCAAATTGATGAACTAATTGTATGTTTTGTCTACTAATAAGGTAGGTAATCCAATAAAATGGTTAGTAATTGTATAAATCAATGTATTAATAATGTCAACCAACTGAACCCCTTGTTCTAATTTTATAGTATAAAATATTTGTGACTTAACTTTATTTGACAAATAAAAATCCCACTAGCCTTTAAACTGTCCATTGAACTATTTACTAATGAATCTTGCTATTTGGGAGTCAAAATTACCTCCTTTAGATTTTGTAGTAATAACAAATATCATCATATAATGGTGTAGAATGAGAATATGATTTTCTAACATTTCATCTAAATTTTGTTCTATAATAATGCTTCCATTATCTTGTTTGTTCCTTTAATAAAAGGTTAACCAAGATTGGTTTAAGATAATATAATTTTGTAGGGACTTTATTAAAAGTTATTTTGTTTATTTCCATACTTTCCTTCTTATAAGAAGGTGTTGGATCTTTTGGAATTGGATTCTATTCTAATAAGAGCATTTCCTAAATTTATCCATATAATCCTCAGTTTTTTATTCTTTTATAATTTGTGTTCCTCTTTCTTAATATAAAAACATCTTTTCCTTTTAATCCTAGGTTTTTTAACTTTTTGATTATTTCATTGACTAAATCTATTTTTTTTTTTAGGATTTCTACTTGACATGTTGTAATCTATTTCTTCTAAAGACATAGGTTTAAATAAAACTATTTTTTTTTCATCTATAGGCTTTAGATCTCTTTGAGCTACTTCTTCTATCTTTTCTTTAACTTTGTTAAGCTAATTTCCTATAAATTAAAGATAAAAATTAGTATAATTTCCTTATTTCATAGCAACACCAATAGAGGGTTATGCTTTATATGGTGAAGTTATAGATTTGTTTAGAGCCTTAAATCTAGTGGAGCATTAATCTTTTAAGTAGTTGAAATCTTAAGCTCTTTAGTGTCTCATTGTTGAAACCCCATGTCATGCTACTTTTGTACCTGTGTTGGCCATGTATAGGCATGTAAGGTTGTGGTTTAAGATGTTGACAGTGATATGGCAAGGCATGGATAGGTTAAGACTTGATTGACTGTTTAGAGGTGATAGTTCTAGGAAAAGGGATAAAGAAATAATAATTAGTGAAAATTTAGATAATAATTATTTGTAAAATTGGACTCTTCCTTCTTCTTTGTCTTCCCAAGTTTATAAATAGGGAAGTTTCTTTTTCTAAAGTTGATTATGTTATTAAAATGGTAGAAGAGGCTTTACCTTTAACTTAAGGTTATAATGATGTTTTTTTAACTATCTTAAAAGCTTATTAGCTTACATTAACAAAAATATAAATTTATCCATATTGGAATAGTACAAGCAGCATCAAAACCTACTATTAGATTGGGTTTAAATAACTCAACATTTATATGTGTTAGAGACAAAAGACATAATTGCTTCCATGACCCTTTACTTAAAGTAATTAAATCTACTTTTAGTGATGGATTTATTTGGTTCTCTTATTTTTTGAACTTTTACTTTATCATTATTAGATCATAATTTGATATGTACTTTATGTTTGGATATTAAAATTGAAGGATTTGATATGATGCCTACTTTAAAAAATCTAATCCTTATTTATAGGATACACTATAAGGTTATGAATACTATTATCCCAAGAATGAAAGAAATTCTAGTAAGATATATGGATAAAGGGACTATTACTTTATTTTTAAACTAATAGGTCAAAATCTAATATTATGATTTCTAAAATAATTGTTTGGGACCATGTCAAATTACTTGAAAAATGAATGCTAGAAAAGGCAACAGACAAATAGAATAAGTAATTGAATTCAAAGATAGGGATGTCAAAATCTAATTTACTTCATCTAAAAGTATGAGGTTAAACCCCAAAAAAGGAAGAGAAAAGGATAAACCTAGATTCTCTGCCTCCTTGATGCCAATCAATGAGCTAAAAAGTATTAGAAGAAAAAAAGAGCAAGTTAGTCAACTTTAATATAGAGTTGACTTTCCCCCCTTAACTTTTGCTTCTATGGTTAATGAAACACTAGAAACATCAAGTCAAACTTCTAGGCCTAGTCCTCCTTCTCTCTCTGATATTGGATATCATGATGAAGATAAAAGTCTTGATGTTCTTGAGACTCTTATTGAGGTAGATGAAAAGGTGAGAGTTATTTTACTCTCCTAAAAATACTATAAAATGAAAATGGTTTCTTATGATCTTTAATGAAAAAAAGTGACAAGTATGACATAAATATCATAAGATATATACCAATGGTATGGGAGTTGTATATATTTTTACGTATTTAGAAAAAGCCTATAAATTTAAGAAAAAACATTTCCCAAATTTTTCTACCTCGAAGGAATGTATAGTCTTTGAAAAAGTATATCAAAAGTCTATTACAAGAAAAGGAAAAGAGTTTATTAGTATTCACTTGCCTACACTTAACATAAGTCTTAAGATAGAAGACTGTGTGATAAGAAGCTTAAAGATGATGTATGGAAGGCTTCAAAGGATGCAAGAGGTCCATTGCACATTCCAGAAGGCCTAATAACACAAGTTAGAGCCAAAAAGATGAAAGAAGCATTAAATGGGCTGATTAAGGACATTCAGGCCAACCAAGCTATAAATGATGCAAATTCAAGCTTGAAAGGGAGTTAAGGCCTTATTAATATGATTAGAGTACTTAATGGGCCAAGATTAACTAATAGTATTCACTCTTAAATAGGAATTTATTATAAATAAGTGATTGTATAAAAGTGAAAGCTTTTTATGTAAGAATTTGTCCTAGATAAGAGTTCCTCCTAAATAAGGATTTGTCCTAAATAGGAATTTATGCCTCTTTAGGGTTTTCTCTCTTAGTTCTTTCGAGAACTAAAGAACTCATTAAGAAGTACCTCTTCTTGTGGCATTCAACTCAACTTATCACTCCCAATACCTTTGTTTTCTAGATTATGACATTCATATCTTTCTTAAATACCGAAGGTTTATATTCCTTTGAATGTTGGGTCTAAGGTTTGTGCTATTAAATTTTGACTTAGCTTTCCTGGATATTCTTTGATTTCTTATGTGTGTTGGGTCCCTAAGCCATGTCCTTTGGGGTTTTTTGCATGAGTTGATATTAGAGCTTAGTTTTAAATTAGGTTGGATCAACTAATTCTTCAATTTGCTGCCTTGTGATTTATTTATTTCTATTTAGTTTGTTTATTAAGTGCATTACCATTTAAATGCGCTAATATGCCCATTTGTAACCTTTCTCGCTTTGCTCATTTGTTTGAGATCATAACTATAAAAAATGTGCTAATTTCAATTCCAATTACTGTCTTTAAGTATTCTACTGTTGTTTTATGTTGAGTGAAAAAAAAAATGAGGAACAAAAAAAATACATCAAATTTAAGTTATTGATAAAAGTTAAATAATTTGGTCATATTGGTTACAATAATAATAAAGTTTTCTTACTTAACTCTAATTTTGCCATTTATTTTCTTGTTATGTCATCCAAATTTGTCCTTTATGTTTAGCCCTCTATCATGATTTTTGAGAGTTTAGTTCATTAAATTCATTTGCCCTGATATCCTTTTTCATTTTTTTGATTCCTTGTTTTCCAGTTGGTTCAATTCTATGCCATTTATCTTATTTTGTTTAAAATCAATCCCCATGATTTAGCTTGTTTAGTTCTTTAAAAAGCTAAAAGGGGAAATTTGAGTGGTAAAAGGAAAGTGTGTAAGTTCATATTAAGAAAAAGCCACAAAAAGTGTAAACACAAGGGAGTGTGACACCTTTTCTTTCGAGTGAAACACATAAGGGAGTGTTTTGTGAGGTATCCTAATCATTTTGTGCACAAGTAATACTATGACTTCCAAAGACAAAGGTGTAGCTCAGGAGAGAGTCAGTGATGTGTCCATCATGATCAAAGCTATGGAACAACAATTTGAGCATATGAATACTAGATTTGATGATATGAGGGAGAGGATAGAAGAGTAAGCTAATACAATAGCAAAGTTGCAAAGGAGGCATGAGGAATATAAGGCTTTTAATGTAAGAAGGCAATTGAGATGAGACTATGACCATAAAGATGATGTAAAAGATGATCAATTTGATGATCAAACTACTATGGTTAGAATTAGCAATAATAGAAGGGATCAGAGAGATTTTAGGAGGCAAGGAACCTATGACCATGATTTGGGTAATATTAAAATGACAATTTCTCCATTCCAATGTAAGAATGATCTTAATACGTACCTAGAATGGGAGAAAAAGGTTTAATTGGTTTTTGACTACCATAACTATTCCGAGGAGAAAAAGTTTAAAGACTACTTAAATGAAAGGGTTCCACACGGTTTAGGCAGAATTTGGGTTCTACCTCATCTTGGAACCCGTATTGGAGTAAAAGGGATGAGAAGGCCAATTGTAAGTCCAAAGCCAAGCTATCCAAGAGCAAGAATGTGGGTTCTAGTAAGGAGGCAAGTAATTATGATCCCCAACCAAGTAGAAATAGAGATGTTAAATTTTTAAGTGTTTAGGAAGTGGTCACATTGCATCTCAATGTTCAAATAAAAGTGCAATGATCTTTAGAGGTAATAGTGATATTGAAACTGCAAGTGAATTAGATGATGATTCAATGCCATAATTAAAGGGTGAAAGTGATAGCAAGGAGTATCTGGTTAATGGAGTTACTCTCGTCACAAGGCGAGCATTGAATGTGCAAGTGAAGGAAGAAAATGAGGTGCAATGAGATAACATCTTTCATATAAGGTGTCTTATTAAAGATAAGGTATGTAATATGATTATTGATAGTGGGAGTTGCACTAATGTGGCTAGCACAATTATAGTTCAAAAGCTAAATTTACCAACTATGAAGCATTTTATGCCTTATAAGCTTCAATGGTTGAATGAGAGTTGTGAAGTCAGGGTAAATAAATAAGTTCTCATATCAGTTTCTATCAGAAGGTACCATGATGAAGTTTTATGTGATGTTGAACCCATGTATGCAGGTCATATTTTATTAAAAAGGCCATGGCAGTTTGACAAACAAGTTATGCATGATGGCTTTAAGAATTGATATGCCTTTGTAATGAATCAAAGACCCATCACTCTTGTACCTTTATCACCTTAACAAGCTTATAAGGATCAATTAAGGATTAAAAATGAGAGTGAATAGAAAAGAGAGATTGAAAAAAGAGGGATAATCAAAACAAAAAAGAGAGGAGAAAATGAGAGGACACAAGAGAGAGAGAAGAAAATAGAAAGTTGCCAAAGAAAGTGATGTCAAAAAGTCATTTTATGCCAAATAGTTTATGATTGTACTTTTGTACAGAGAGGCTTATTTTAACACTAACAAGTTTGACCCGTCTTTGCCTAGTATGGTTATTTCTCTTTTGCAAGAATTTGAAGATGTATTTCCTAACAATGTCCTAAGTGAACTGCCACCTAAAAGAGGAATTGAGCATTTTATCCTTAATGCATCCATCTCAAATCGGCCAGCATATAGGAGTAATTTTAAAGAGAAAAAGGAGCTTCAAAGGTAGGTTGAGGGATTTATTTTGAAAGGACATGTAAGGGAAAGCAGGAGTCCTTATCATTCCTAAGCCCCAAGAAAGATGGGACTTGAAGGATATGTGTTGATTGTTAAGTGATCAACAAAATCATTGTAAAGTATCGTCATCCCATACCTAGGTTAGATGACATGTTGGATGAATTGCATGGTTCATGTGTCTTTTCTAAAATTGATTTGAAAAGTGGATATCACCAAATTAGGATGAGAGAGGGAGATGAGTGTAAAATAGCTTTCAAAACTAAGTATGATTTGTATGAATGGCTTGTTATGCCCTTTGGTCTCACTAATACACCAAGTACTTTTATGTAATTAATGAATTGTGTTTTGCATCTATTCATTGGTAAATTTATGGTTGTGTATTTTGATGATATTTTGGTCTCTAACTAAGGCTTAGAAGAGCATTTTGATCATTTATATTCCAATTTAATTGTTTTACATTTTGAGAAATTGTATACTAACTTTAAAAAATGTTCCTTTTGTACTAATCAGACCACTTTTCTTGGCTATATTGTGAGTGCTAAAGGATTGATGTTAAAGAGGAAAAAGTTAGAGCAATCCGTGATTGGCCTATACCTAAGTGAATTAGTGATGTGCGTAACTTTCATGGTTTAGTTAGTTTTTATAGATGCTTTGTTAAGGACTTTAGCACCATTGCTACACCACTAACTGAGGTTATCAAAAAGAAAATGAGTTTTAAGTGGGGTAGTGATCAAGACAAGGCTGTTAATTGCATCATGGAAAAATTAAGTTTTACACCCTTGCTTGCTTTACCTAACTTTGTGAAAACTTTCGAGATTGAGTGTGATGCTTCAGGTATTAGCATTAGAGCTATTTTGATGCAAGAAAGGCACCCAATTGCCTACTTTAGTGAAAAGTTAAGTGGAACAATTCTTAATTATACTTATGATAAAGAGATGTATGCATTGGTATGGACTTTGAAGACATGTCAACATTACCTTTGGCCCAAGGAGTTTTTCATCCATATTGACCATGAATCCTTGAAGCACTTGAAGGGACAAGGAAAGTTGAACAAAAGACATGCCAAGTAGATTGAATTCATTGAGACCTTTCTCTACACCATGAAATATAAACAAGGTAAGGAAAATGTGACAACTAATCCATTATCTCCTATGTATGTCCTTATCTCTACACTTATTGCAAAATTATTAGGATTTGAATATATTAAAGATTTATATGTGGAAGATCCTGACTTTGCAAAATTACCTTTTCTTGTGGCATTCAACTCGACTTATCACTCCCAATTCCTTTCTTTTTTGGAGTGTGACATCCATATCCTTCTTAAATACCCTAGGTTCGTGTTCCTTTGAATATTGGGTCTAGGGTTTGTATTATTAAAGTCTAATTTAGCTTTCCTAGATATTCTTTGATTCCTTATATGTGTTGGGTCCCTAAGTCATGTCCTTTGGGTTTTTCTGCATCATTCTCATTTTACTCCTTTATATGATGATGTTTGCTACTATTACAAAATTTACAGGAGGTAATTCTAACCCTTAAATAACAACATTTATAGTAAGTGGTTTTACTAAACTATTTAAATGCTGGTAGAATTTTTATTTGTCAAATGAAGCTAAGTCTCAAATATTTAATGCTATAAAATTAGAACAAGGGGTTTAGCTGGCTAACAATGTTAATACATTGATTTATATAATTACTAATCATTTTATTGGAACAGTTACCTTATTAGTTACCTTATTATTACTAATCATCAATTTGAGATGCTCAAATTTATCTCACTTCAAATGGTATAAAGATGTGTTCTTTTTAAAAGTTTTTACCAATAAAGATAACTAATGTATTTTTTGGAAAGAGAAATTTTTGTCTAGGTTACCTACCCTATTTGTTGAAAAGGTAAAAAATAAGGTAAAATTCTATCATGGAGTCCCGAGACCCATATTAGTTGAAAGCTAGTTCACAGAAAAAGAAAAAGAAAATAGTTATCTGTTACAAATATGAAAAGAATAGGATATTATTCTAATAAATGCAAAATGAAAAAAAAAATTAAGAATTAAAGGAAAAGAAGTCATTTGCATAAATGGACCTAAAACTCACTCTTAGTCCCAAAGAGATATTAAAGACTTTAATTGAGTTTGTATCAAGAGAAACATTATTGAAAATGATGGTTGTTATGCCCTAACTAGATTGAGACACCCAATTCGACCAAGTTGAAAGCTGTTAGAGGAATCTCAATGATGATATTATGCAAGATTCCCGAGACCCATATTAGTTGTAAAAGACAAGGGTATCACTTAGGTGAACCAATTTGTTTTATTAGGTATAGAATATCTAACCTGTCTCAAGGTCTTATTTAAAGGTTTATAATTAATAACCAATCTTGAAACTCCTTACTCCAATTCTGCAACAATTTCCACAAAAAATGTTAGGTAACTCCATGGGTTGTTACTTTTTCTACCAAGGCCTTTCTTTAATAGATTCTCTTTTTTATGGATCTTTAAATGCCTTGATCCCATAGCTATGCTGCTGGCTTTGGTAAGTATTTGACTTTCATTAAAAGTCACCTTATATAGTAATTCTACCATATATTTCTTCCTATCCTAACAAGCAGTAGGAACTTCTCAACAAACCATATTTTTTAGCTTTTTCTGTATTTTCTGCATTCTAAGTTGTATAATAGGAGAATTTATCTTTTTTAATAAATTTTTATTTTTTACCTCACTCTAAAGAGATTAAATAAAATTTTCTTTTCTCCTCATTGATTTTTAAAGGATGTCTATCTTCCTCTGTTGAGGGGTAGATATAAATTTAAAACTAATAAACTTTCCATCTATTTGTGAGAAAATCCTTTTATCGTTAATTTCCTTAATAGGGTATAATATGTACAAGAAAGGGTTTTCCAAGATAACATCTTGCAAATAGGTTTTTAAACAATATGAAAGGAATCTAAATGCAAATTTTTTCATTGCATATTGTTGCCTGAGATAGCATGTATTTAATTAGAAGTTTGCTTTTATCAATAGTGTTTAACACTTCTGTAGTTTTTGTAAAGCATTTTGGAGGAATAGTTCCTTCAAATTAAAGGTCATTGAAAGAGTTGGTTTAGTTGTTTCAGAAAAAAAGATAAAGTTATTATAAACTTGCTTCAGAACCTCAAAAGTTCCAAAACTTACAGTTGTATCTATTGATATCAAGAAACATCTTTCTTAGTCAAAAGAAAAGAATATATAGAAAAATGCTATTTTCTAGTAAAACAGTTCTAAATAATATCCAAATTTCTTAAGAACTTGATTTTAGTAGTATAAATTATAATTAAGTGTACTTTATTTTTATCTTATAAGGAAATTCATTGTAATCTAATTGCACTATTATCAGGGTAAATTTTGTACTAATGAGAGTGATATTGAATATACGATTTGAATCAATTCTTTCATTTTTAATATAGTTCTATTTTCAGTCTAATAGATGAGTGGTTCATGATTTGAATGGTCCCTTCATTTAGCAAAGATTGTTAGACATGCAAGAACTCATGGTCACTAGTCAAACCATTATTCCTATGTTTGGCCAATCCAAAGCTTCTCCTGAAACCTAAGGAGTTATTCACACCACAAGATCTTTGATTACACTTCAATATTTTATCAAGAATAACAAGGTTATACATCTTTGTCATTGAATTCCATCAAATAAAGAAGAATGTTGTTTGTTTAGGATTAAAACCCAATGTTTAAAGGAACATAAACCTAAGGTATATACTTAGACATAATGTTTAAAGGTACATGAACCAAAGGTATAATGAAAGATATGGACACCACAAGAAAATAATCTTGATAAAGTCTGCAAAGTTTAATAAAGAACTAGAAGAGAAAATTCTCACTTGTCTTTCACCAATGATCTATCTCTTTTAACAATGAAATCAATCCTATTTATAAGCTATATCAAGAGAAAGGTTATTGGAAATAATGACTGCTCTACTCCAACTAGATAAAGATAGCTAAGTCAACCAAGTTGAAAGCAGTTAGAGGCATCTCAATGATGATATTATGCAAAATTCTCATGACTCGTATGAGTTATAAAGGGAAAAGGGAGAAATAACTTTTTGTGGACAAATTATCATGGGACCCAAAAGATAGCTTTAATAAAGCTACTTTAAAAAAATGGAACATAATAGAGTATCCTACTTTGCAAAAAGAAGACTCCTTTAATTATGGTTATCACTATTTTCCATGTATAAATAGACCTTTCATAGGTTATGAGAGGTAGAGTCTAATTTCCTTTTTTCTCTAAGTTTGCTTCTCTTTCCCTTTTGTAAAATATAAGTTTGTAACAATGTTTGTTGTTTAATTAAAGTCTTGTTTTTGTAAGTATTCTAATTTTATTTGCTTTAAGTTTTTTTTTGTTTTTAATATCAATGTGTTTAATTTAGTTTCTTAAATTACCTTTCTATATATTCGTGTGTTGTTTTGTATATTTACCATGTGCAATCCTAGTGGAATAGATTTAGGCACCACAAAGTGTTCCAATGAGACACCAAAGAGTTTAAGATTTCAACTACTTAGAAGATTAGGAATTTAATCTCATTGACCAAAAGCCATGTATATAGTTATTTGTGATCTATAATTGTTCAATCAAATTGGTTGAATGGCTAGTTGCCTTTATTTCTTCAAAAAGACCTATTTTTAAAGTTAGGAAACACAACTTTTGGTTATTTTATATCTATTGCCTCCCATCATACTAGATTTAAAGGAATTTCAAAATTCCTTCAAGATGTCGTCTCTTACACAACTACACAACTCTAGTTCAGTTACACAATGAAAAAATACAAGGTAAAAAGGCCCTAGGAGATTTTTGTGAACAACTAGGTTATCCACCCATGAAATATCCTAAAAAAATCCAAAGAAAGGGTTATAAACCCATACCTCAAAAGAAATTCTTTTATGAAAAGGAAAAGTTAAGAGAAAAGGAAAAGTTGAGTCTATATAAAAAGAAAAAGAAAATAGTTGTTTACAAATGTGGAAAAATAAGGCATTATTCTAATATATACAAAATGAAACAAAAAATTGAAAACAATCTAATATTGGATCTTATTAATAAGATTACAGATCTAAAAGTAAAAAGGAACTAGCTGGAGAAGTATCTTTATCTATCTTAAAATGAGACTAGGGTTAAAGAACCAGAAAAAGATTGATGAGAACCTTAGAGGTAATGGATGAAAGGCTTCAAAGGATGCAAGATGTCCATTGCACATTCTAGAAGGCCCAATAACATGAGCTAAAGCTAGAAAGATGGAAGAAGCACTAATGGGTTGATTAACAACATTCAGGCCAACTAAACTTCAAATGGTGTGAATTCAAGATTGAAAGAGAGTCCAGGCCTTATTAATATGACTGGAGTACCTAATGGGTCAAGGCTAAGTAATAGCATTCATTCCTAAATAAAAGTTTATTATTTGTGTAAGAATTTGTCTCTAGATAGGAATTCCTCCTAAATAAAGATTTGTCCTAAGTAGGATTTTGTGGCTCTTTAGGATTGCTATCTTAACTTATAAATAGACACCTCCTTGTAAGCTCTGGAAAATCAAACAATTTTGCGTGAAATAGAAAGCAAGGGTTTTTTCTCCCTCGATTCTTTTGAGAACTAAAGAACTTATTAAGAGGTACTTCTTCTTATGGCATTCAAATCAACTTATCACTCCCAATTTCTTTCTGTTCTGGAGTGTGGCGTCCATATCCTTCTTAAATACCCTAAGTTCATGTTCTTTCGAATGTTGGGTTTAGGGTTTGTGATATTAAACTCTGATTTAGCTTTCCTAGTTATTCTTTGATTCCTTGTGTGCATTAGGTCCCTAAGCCACATCTTTCTGGGGTTTTCCGCATCAATTGCTATCAAAGCCCGACTCTAAATCAGGTTAAATCAACTCATTCTTCAAATTTGTACCTTGTGATTTATTTATTTCTATTTAGTTTGGACATTAAGATGCAATATGACCCTGCCCAAACACTTAAAACATTTAACATCTCTATTTCTATTTGGTTGGGGGTCAGAATTACCAGCCTCTTTACTAGAACCCACATTCTTGTACTTGGAGAGCTCGACTTTGGACTTGTAATTAGACTTATAATCAAACTTTAATAACACAAACCCTAGACCCAACATTCAAAGGACCACGAACCTAGGGTATTTAAGAAGGATATGGATGCCACACTCTAGAAAGGAAAAGAATTGGGAGTGATAAGTCAAGTTGAATGTCATAAGAAGAGGTACCTCTTGAAAAGTTCATTAGTTCTTGAAAGAACCAAAGAAGAAAACCCTTGCTTTTTATTTCTCTCAAAATTTTCTGATCTTCTAGAGCTTACAAGGAGGTACCTATTTATAGGCTAAGATAGCAATCCTAAGGAGACATAAATTCTTATTTAGGACAAATGCTTATTTAGGAGGAATTCCTATTTAAGACAAATTCTTACACAGAAAACTCACTTTTATACAATCACTTATTTAACATAAACTACTATTTAGGAGTGAATGCTATTACTTATTCCTACACCATTAAGTACTCCAATCATATTAATAAGGCCTTGACTCTCTTCTAAGCTTGAATTTGCACCATTTGTAATTGGGTTGGCCTAAATGTCCTCAATCAACCCATTTAGTACTTCTTTCATCTTTTTGACTTTAACTCGTGTTATTGGGCCTTCTAGAATGTGTAATGGACCTCTTGCATCTGTTGAAACCTTCCACCCATCATCTCTAAGGTTCTCATCACAACCACTGCATATCTAGCACATCAGAGTTACTGGCCTCTCTTCTTTCTAATGTGAATCCTAAAAGATGTGATTTAGGGGCCCACATGCATAAGAAATTAAACAAGAATTCAAGAAAGTTAAATTAGATTTCAATCACCTAAAACTTAGACCTAATGTTTAAAGGAACATGAACCTAAGGTATAAAGAAAGAGATGGACATCACACCTTAGAAAAGAATGGACTTGGAAGTGATAAGATGGGTTAAACACCACAAAAAGAGTTAATTTTTAATAAGTTCTTTAGTTCTTGAAATAACCGAAAGTGAAAGTTCTCCCTTTTATTTTACCTAATGATTTGCTCCCTTTAACAATGAAATCAAGCCTATTTATAGGTTAAATTAAGAACCTTAGAGATAAGGACAAACTTCCTAAAAAGGATGACAACAAGTCTACTCCTATTTTTTAGGGATTGTTGTGTAAATACTTACAATCATTTCACACACAAGCCCATTTAGCATCCTTGTAAAATTAATAAAGCCTAGGCCTGCATTAAGGTATGCTTTGCTGCCCTTCAAGTTTGAATTAGATCTTTTGGCCCAAACTTCTTCAATCAACTCACTAAGTGCTCCTTTCATCCTTTTAGCTCTTGAACATATTATTGGTCCTTCTTGAATACTCATTGGATCCTTAGAAGCCCTCTATGCATTAGCTCCTTTGTGCATCTCATTATTCTCCCTCTCCTCAATGATTTGTCCACCAATCATCACCTACATCAAAATAGCTTTAATGCCAATATAGTGATTTTGTTGACCACTTTATAGTTAATGCACATCCTTTAAGTCCCACTCTTTTGTCTCTTTAAGATTACTTCTATAGGCTAGTTAATTTGGAATTATTGCACTAAGGATGAATTCAATTTAATGTTTTATTCTTGTCAAAGATGGCAAATTGCTTGGTTTTTTGGGAAAAATATCACCCAATTCCTACAAAAGAGAAATAACAATACTAGGCAAAAAGAGGTTAAGCTCATCAGTAATATAATAAATCTCCTTGTACAAAAGTACAATTATTGACTGTTTTGAATAGAAAGCTCTCTTAACATCACTCTCTTTTGCATTCAAATTCTCAATATTTCTCTCTTGCCTTCTTCCTTCCTTTCTTTCAATGTCATCACCTTTCTCTCCTTTATTTTTCCCTCTTTTCTCTCATCAACCTAAATTTCTCTTTTTCTCTCACTCTCTTTTTTAATCCTTAATTGGTCTTCATAAACTTGTCACGGTGACAAAGATACAAGAGTGACAAATTTATTATTTATTACAATAGAGTACTCATTTTTAGACCCGTGTTGCATCACATGCTAATTATATTGCTAGTCTTTCTAGTAAAATATGCCCAACTTGCATGAGTACAACATCACACAAGACCTCATCAATATATCTTCCAATAGTAAACAATACTAACACTAGCTTATTTACCTTAACCTCCTTAGATTCATTCAACTATCAAAACTTATATTGCCTAAGGTAGGTAAATTAAGTTTTTTAACTAAAGCAGTGCTAACTATATTTGTCTAACTACCCCTATCAATGATTATACTACATTCCTTATCTTTGATGTGATACCATGTATGGAAGAGATTATGTCTCCACACTTCTTCATTTTGCTTGGTTTGTATAATCAATCCTCATCTAGTCACCAACACATCTTTTTCAATTTGGTATTCCTCTCCATCACTTCTATCCTCTAATGGTGGAATGGAGTCATCATCAGTCTCACTTTCAATCTCAATATCACCATTGCCCTATAACACTATGGTACGCTTATTTGGACACTAAGATGCAATATGTCCCCTTCATAGACTCTTAAAACATTTAATATCACTATTTTTACAAAGTTAGGAATTAAAATTGCATTTCTCCTTGCTAGGACTCACTTCCTTACTATTGTACAATTTAATCTGGAGCTTGTAATTAGTCCTCTCCTCCCTTTTGCTCTAATTTAACTTCTAAGATGAATTGTTTAACTCCATAAATAATTGTTTCATTTATCTTGATTAACTTTTGTTACAAGGATAAAATGCTTCATTACCTAAATGATAAGGTTGTCACTTAATTTCTAGCCAAAAGGGCTAATACTTTAATTTTAAGGAGTCATTCACACAAAGGAATAATTAAATCAACCTAAATATTAGCATTGATCACTAATTTCATTGCAAGATGTGTGCTATTATGTCTTAGGTAGTCTAAATTCATTGAAGTCTAAAAGAGTGATCATTCTTGATTAGCTTTATTTATTAGCAGAGAATAGTTCATTCCTTGAAACTTAAGATCATCACTTGATCCCTTGGTAACAATGCTTCTCCTTTGGATGTGAGGATTCATTCACATAAAATAGTTATGCAATCACATCCATGTGTACACTGAACTTTCATTTCACAACAACATGCATGTCAATACACCTTGGGTGGTTGAATTCCATCAAACAAAGGAGTCATTTATCTTAAATAAGTTTTCTTACTAAGATAAAATGAATCATTGCCTTAAGGATGAGGTTGTTACTTCATTTCTAGCTCTTAAGGCTTATCTTTTTGTTACATCTAGGACATTTGATGAGAACCTTAGAGAAGATGGGTAGAATGCAAAAGGTCCATTGGACATTCCAGATGGCCCAATAACATGAGCTAGAGCCAAAAAGATGAAAAATGCACTAAATGGAATAATTGAGGACATTCAGGCCAACCAAGCTTCAAATGGTGCGAATTCAAGCTTGAAAGAGAGTTCAAGCCTTATTAATATGATTGGAGTACCTAATGGGTCAAGGTTAAGTAATAGCATTCATTCCTAAATAGGAGTTTATTGTCTATGTAAGAATTTGTCCTTAGATAGGAATTCCTCCTAAATAAGGATTTGTCCTAAGTAGGAATTTGTGCCTCTTTGGGATTGCTATCTTAGCCTATAAATAGGCAGCTCTTGTAAGCTATAGAACATCAGACAATTTTGAGTGAAATAGAAAGCAAGGGTTTTCTCCCTCAATTCTTTTGAGAACTAAAAAATTTATCAAGAGGTACTTCTTTTTGTGGCGTTCAAATTGGCTTATCATTCCCAATTTCTTTCTTTTCTAGAGTGTGGTGTCCATATCCTTCTTAAATACCCTAGGTCTTTGTTCCTTCAAATATTAGGTCTAGGGTTTGTGTTGTTAAACTCTAATTTAGTTTTCCTGGTTGTTCTTTAATTCCTTATGTGCGTTGGGTCCCTAAGCCACGTCTTTTTGGGGTTTTCCGCATCAGTTGGTATCAGAGCCTAACTTTAAATTAGGTTGAATCAACTCATTCTTCAAATTTCTACCTTGTGATTTATTTATTTTTGTTTAGTTTGTTTAATAAGTGCATTACCATTCAAATGCACTAATCTGTTTGTTTGCAATTCTTCTTTTTTGCTTGTTTGTTTGAGATCATAACTATCAAAAACATGCTAATTTCAATCCCAATTCCTATGTCTAAGTATTCTACTATTGTTTTGTGTTTAGCAAAAGAAAAGAAATAAAAAAAGCAACGAAAAAAAAAGAGAAAAAGAAAATAAAAGGAACAAAAGAAAGAAATTGAGAGTGATAAGTAAATTTGAACGTCATAAGAAAAAGTACCTCTTGACAAGTTCTTTAATTCTCAAAAGAACTGAGGGAGAAAACCCTTGCTTTTTATTTCACTCAAAATTGTCTGATGTTCCAGAGCTTGTAAGAGGTGCCTATTTATAGGCTCAGATAGTGTCCTAAAGAGACACAAATTCCCACTTAGGAAAAATCCTTATTTAGGAGAAATTTCTATCTAAGGACAAATTCTTACACAGACAATAAACTCCTATTTAGGAATGAATGCTATTACTTAGCCTTGACCCATTAGGTACTCCAATCATATTAATAAGACCTTGACTCTTTTTCAAGCTTGAATTCGCACCATTTGAAGCTTGGTTGGCTTGAATGTCCTTAATTAGCCCATTTAGTGCCTCTTTCATCTTTTTGGCTCTAGCTCGTGTTATTGGGCCTTCTGGAATGTGCAATGGACCTTTTGTATCCTTTGAGGCCTTCCACCCATCATGTTTAAGATTCTTATTAACATTAACCTGTTTAGTCATAATGATGTAGTCTATTAAATAATCCATGGAACATGATACTATGTTGCAGACATTAACAATGGGTAGTTCATTTGCTTTACAAAATTATTCATAAATAGTTCTAACTTTATAGAGCAAGGTTAAATGATGTAAACCCTATTTGGAAAACTAGGTTTAAACTAATTTGAAAATCCTTTTGGGTCATTTAGAAGATGTATTTAGATGAACCAACTAAATTTCTTTTGCCAAATTTCATATAATATTGTCTTTTCCCATGCATCGATATAATTGAAATAATTATAGGTTTTTATATTGATTATGTTAATTTAGTTTCTTAAATTACATTTCTATATATTTGTGTGTTATTCTATATATTTGTTGTGTGTGATCCTGTGTTGCCAAGAAAGGAATGGTATCAGAGCCTTGAACCTAGTGGAACGTTAATCTTTTAGGAAATTGAATTCTTAAAGCTCTTTTGTGTCTAATTGTTAAAAACTAAGTTACATTGCCTTTGTATTTGTGTTGGTAGTATATAGGCATGTAGGTTTGTGGCTTAAGAAATTGACAGTGATATGGTAAGGCATGTAAAGGTTGAGATCTAATCAATTGTTTAGAGGTGAAAGTTCTTATAGGAATAGGAATAAAGAAATAATAATTAGTGAAATTTAAATAATAATTATTTGCATAATTGGACTTTTCCTTCTTCTTTATCTTCCTCGGTTTATAAACAGAGAAGTTCTTTTCTAAAGTTGATTATGTTATTAAAATAGTATAAGAGACTTTACCATTAACTCATGGTTATAGTGATTTCTTTATATTATAATGACTTTAATGGAGTTTGTATCAAGAGAGAGGTTATTGAAAATGATGGCTGCTTTGATTTAACCATTTCAAGACACCCAAGCCTACCAAGCTAAAAGCAATTAGAGGCATTTCAATGATGATGTTATGTAAGATTCTTAGCACTTATATGAGTTGTAAAAGGCAAAAGGATAAACAACTTTCAGTGGACAAATTATCATGGGACTTAATAGATAGCTTTAATAAAGCTACTTTAACAAAAGTGGAGGAAAATGGAACATAATGGAGTATCTAACTTTGCAAAAGAGAAGACCTTTCATAGGCCATAGGAGAGGTAGAATCTATTTTCCTTCATTCTTTAAGTTTGCTTCTCTCTCCTTTTTGTAAAATATAAACTTGTAACAACTTTGAGTGTTCAATGAAAGCTTTGTTTCTCTAAGTATTATAATTCTATTTGCTTTAAGTTTCTTTTATATCAGTGTCTTTAATTTAATTTCTTAAATTACCTTTCTATATGTTTGTGTATGGTTCTTGGTAGCACAAGATTGCACATAACAAATATATAGAACCATCAATCTAGTTCCAAACCCTAACCACTAAGCCTATTTTATATAGTATTTGTTGATGATGCAAGCAATCTTTCAAATTATTGTGGGGATATATATCATCTTTAAGATAAAAATGTGCAATCTCATTAGGTCTAAATTGAGTATAATTATTTTTAATGACATATAAAATGTCTATGTGCTTTGGAATTAAAGGATATATAATGGATTTATACAAAGCTTGCTCATAAGCATCATCACGAAGTTTATCAACTTTTTTTACTTTTACATCTTTAACTGGTGTATTAACCGACTTTACTAATGATTAAGGCCTTTGTATGAGAGGCCTTTTACTCATGTCTTAGTTCCCTAAAAAAAAATCACAAGTTAGGAAATCTAGTAAACAATTAGAATTTCCTTTAATAAACTCAATATCAAAATCAAATACAAAAAGTATTCCCTATCATCTAGTAAAGATCTATTTAGAAGTAGTGTTTTTAACATCTTTGGTAAGAACATCTTTTACTATCTTACAATGTATCCTTAAGAGGAATTTTTGATTTAACAACTCACTTTCAAACTTTTGAATACATAGTACAATAGCTATGATTTCTTTTTTAATAGTAGAGTAATTAGTTGTAGCTCATCTCTAAACACTTTAAGTGAAACAAATTAATTATTCTTTTGAATTAATCCTTTGTTTAAGGATTCCTCCATAATCCTTAACTGATATATCAATTTCAACTATTTTAAAAGTATCAGGATAAAGAAAAGTTAAACATGGTAGTTTTTTGTTTTTAATTTTATTTTCTTAATTACCTTTATATGTTCGTCTGTCTATTTGGGAGGATTTTTCTATAATCTATCAAACAAAGCCTCAGCATCATAAGTTAATTCTTGATAGAATTCTAAAATATATATCAAATATCCTAAAACCTTTGCAATTATTATTTTTCTCTAATTTCATTAGGAAATTTAGAGATAAACTCAATTGCTCGATAAATAGGAAAAATTGTTTCATTTTTTATGAAGTGACTAAGGAATCCTAACCTTAGTTTGGAATAACTTCATATTTTTTAGCTGAAATGGTTAAGCTAGCTTTTTCAATAACCTTTAAGAAAAATTTGAAATGTTTAAAATATTGTTCAATGGTATTAGAAAATACTAATACATCATCAATATAAACAATTGTAAATATTGAATAAGTATTAAACATTTCATTCATGATTTTTTGAAATTCTAAGGGTGTATTTTTTAACCTAAAAGGCATTACATTTTATTCATAATATTTGATTGAAAATGTAAATACTATTTTATACTTATCCTTTTCATAAATTTAGATTTACTAGTAACTATATTTCTAATAAAATTTTGAAAATATTTGAACTTTATACAACCTAATATAACAAATGTTTTTTATTAGGTATAAAATATCTAGTACATCTCAAGGCTGTATTTAAGGGTTTATAATTAATAACCAATCTTGGAATTGCTCACTCTAATTCTGTAGCATTTTTCACATAAAATGTTAGACAACTTTATGGGCTATTACCTTTCTAAGAGATCATTTATTTCTTTTTTTTTTTACAGATCTTTAAATGCCTTGGTCCCATAGTTATGGGCCTAATTTTGGTAGGTATTTGGCTTTCATTAAAATCACTTCATATGGTAATTCTACCATAAGCTTTTTCCTATCCTAAAAAGTAGTATGGATTCCTACACAAACCATCTTTCTAACTTCTTTTATAATTTCTATATTTTAACTTGCGTAACAAGAGTATTTATCTTTTCTTGTAAATATTTATTCTTTTAACCTCATTATGAAGAGATTGAATAAATTTCTTTTTTCTCCTTACTAAGTTTTGAAGTATGTCTATCTCCCTATATTAAGGGGTAGATATAAATTTAAAACTAATAAGCTTTCCATCTATTTTTGAGAAAATTCCTTTATTGCTAATTTCCTTAATAGGGTATATCATGTGTAGGAAAGGATTTCCTAAAATAATATCCTAAGATAGGTTTTTAACTAATATGAAAGGAATCTTAATGCAAATTCCTTCATTGCATATTGTTGCATGAGATAGCTTGTATTTAATAACAAGCTTGCTTTTATTAGTAGTGTTTAACACTTTTGTTATTTTTGAATGAGAGAACTATTTGCTCATTAATACAATTTATGTTTGTACCTAAATCAATTAAGGTAATAGTTGAAAAGATATATTCTTTATTGACTATTACAGTAATTTGAGTATGCCACTTATGAGTAATTACCTTATCAATGAGATTAATATATTGAAGAATACTTAACTCTTCTTCTAATGAAGCATTTGGAATGTCCAAATGTTCATTTATATATTCCAAAACTAAAACTCTTTCTTTTAAGTCTTTTATTACAATTGTTAACTTATTGATTTCAACTTTAAGCTCTCTAATTGAAGGTTTTATTGCTATTGTTCTAGTTTTTAAATTAGAATGATTATTTCTAATTTTTTGAATAACAATTTTTAACTTAAAATCTTCTTTTGGTTCCTTAACTCTAATCTCATTTTGAGATAGATAAAGATACTTCTCTAACTATTCTCTTTTTTCTTTTAGATGATTTATAATCTTATCAATAAGATCTAATATTAGATTGTTTTTTTTTTTGTAAAGATTAAGAAGCCATTAGTTTTACATAAAACTTAATGATAGTTGCATTGATTGTTATAACTATTACTAGAATTGTCTTCAAAAGTAGTTTCATTTTTTCTCCTAGAAGATCTACTTCTAAATCTAATTCCTTAGATTCATCTTCTGTTTAAAAAAAATATGCATAAGTGACCTCTTAAGGTCTTCATTTACAACTAATTTTTAAATTTTTTTGTTTCTTTTTGCATTTATTATAATAATAGCTTATTTTTCCACATTTGTAATAGACAACTATTTTCTTTTTCTTTTCTTATGGACTAGACTGTTTCTTTTTTTTTTTTAACTTTTCCTTTTCACAAAAGGATTTCTTTTAAGCCATGGGTTTATAATTCTTCTTAATTTTTTATGAATTTTTTAGGATATTTCATGAGTGGATAACCCATTTGTTCATAGAAAATTACTTAAGGCTTTATTTCCTTGTATTTTTTCATTTTACAACTACCTATGTAGTTTTATCTCATTATAGATTTTAACTCCTTTTGTTATAACTAAAGTAATCAATAACTCCTCTATAATAGAATTTTAACCTATTTTTTACCCTTTCAACAAATAAGGTAGGTAACCTAGACTAAAATTTCTTTTATTCATACATAATGATTATGAAATAAACTATTGTGTATAAAATAAACATTACATCCATTGCAACTATATCTTTAAAACTTTGACAATTTGAATCCATTGAATTCTATAAAAAAAAAAAATAGTCATTGTTCTAATTACCTTTTCTTATTGGGTTTAAATGGTTTAATTCCTGAAGGATGAGCCTGTAACTTCATTTCTAGATAACAAGACATCCCCTTTCATTTCAAAGAGTCATTCACACAAAATGATCATGAAGTCAACTTTCAAGCCTACACCAAACATTATATTCGTTGCTATAAGCTCCATATTATAATGTTAGCACTATAAATCCATCAAATTCCATTAAACAAAGGAATCATTGATCTTGATTAACTTTTTTAATCGGGTTTAAATAGTTTAAATCTATACTTTTGCTTATGCAAGCCAATAAGTTTATGGGATAGTAAAAAGAACTCATTTTAACCTTGAGTTAAAGGTAAAGCTTTTTCTATAATTTTAATAATATAATCAACTTTAGAAAAGAAACTTCCTTGTTTATAAACCTGGGAAAATGAAAAAGGAAGTGTCCAATTCTATAAATAATTGTTATCTAAATTTTCACTAATTATTATTTCTTTATTTCTACTCCTAGAAGAAGTATCACCTCTAAATAGTCAATCAAGTCTTAATCTATCCATGCCTTACCATATCACTGTCAACGTCTTAAGCCATAATCCTACACACCTACATAGCAAACACAAGTACCAAGGTAGCGTGACATGGGGTTTCAACAATGAGACACCAAAAAGTTTAAATGATTTCAAAAACCCCAAAAAGACGTGGCTTAAGGACCCAACGCAGGTAGAGAATCAAAGAATATCCAAGAAAGCTAAATTAGACTTTAATAACACAAACCCTAAACCTAACATTCCAAGGAATAGGAACCTAGGGTATTTAAGAAGGATATGGATGCCACACTACAGAAAAGAAGGGAATTAGAAGTGATAAGTTGAGTTAAATGCCACAAGAAAAGGTACTTCTTGATAAGTTCTTTAGTTCTTGAAAGAACCAAAAGAGAAAACCCTCGTTTTTTATTTCTTTTAAAATTGTCTGCTTTTTTAGAGGTTACAAAGAGTTGCCTATTTATAGGTTAAGATATCAATCATAAAGAGGCATAAATTCCTATTTAGGACAAATCTAAGATAAATTTTTATATAGAAAACTTCCACTTTTATAACAATCACTTATTTAAGATAAACACCTATTTAAGAGTGAATACTATTACTTAACCTTGCCCCATTAAGTACTCCAATCATATTAATAAGGTCTTGAATCTCTTTCAAGGTTGAATTGGCACGGTTTGTAGATTGGTTGGCTTCAATGTCCTCAATCAGCCCATTTAGTGTGTCTTTCATCTTTTTGGCTCTAACTTGTGTTATTGGACTTTCTGGAATGTGCAATAGACCTCTTGCCTCTTTTGAAACCTTCCACACATGATCTCCAAACTTCTCGTCATTAAGTGGTAGTTTAACTACTTAAAAGATTAGAGTTTCACCTCATTAGGTTGAAGCTGAATATTATTATTTTCAATAGCACATAAAAAGTCAATGTGCTTGGGAATTAAACAATATGTTAAGGTTTTATCCAAAGCTCACTCATAAGTGTCTTCTTGAAGTTTATCAACTTCTACTAGTTTTGAACTTAAAGCATTCTTAGTCAGTGAAATAATTGAGTTAGCTAGGGATTGCAGCCCCTAAATTAAGGGTCTCTTACTATCTAAATCCCTACAGAAACTCACGAGTTAGGAAATCAGTGAGAAAGTTTGTTGTTCTATCAATAAACTCTATATGAAAATCAAATATAGATAGAATTCCTTGCCATCTAATAAAGATTTGTTTAGAGACTATGTTCTTAATATCTTTTGTAAGTACATCTTTCACTGCTTTGTAGTCAATACAAAGAAGGAATTTCTAATTTATCAAATCACTTTCAAATTTTTAAATGCATAAAACAATAGCAAGAATTTCTTTTTTGATAGTAGAATAATGAATTCAAACTCTTTTCCATACTCTTGAAGTGAAGATAATGAGCTATTCTTGGGAATGAATTCTTTGTCTCAAAATTCCCTTATATCCCTTATCCAATGCATCTGTTTTTACAATTTTAAAAGCATCAAGATGGAAAATATTTAAACATGGTAGCTCTTTTGCTCGAGCCTTTATTCTTTTGGCAGCAGTTATTATTTTCTTTATTGTCTTCTTTTACATTAGAGCATTTAAATTAGTTTCTACATATCACTATGCTGCCGATATAAGAATGGTATCAAAGCCTTGTACCTAGTGGAATTCTAATCCTCTAAGTAGTTGAACTGCCACTTAGACTCTTTGATGTCTCATCGTTGAAAACCCAAGTTGCACTACCTTTGTACCCATGTTTGCCATATAGGTGTGCAAGGTTGTGGCTTAAGATGTTGATAGTAATATAGTGGGGTATGAATAGGTTAAGACCCATTTGACTATTTATAGGGGATAGTTCTTCTAGGAATAGAAATAATGAAATAATAATTAGTAAAATTTAGATAATAATTATTTATAAAATTGGACTTTTTCTCTTTCTTCTTCTTTGTCTTCTAGGTTTATAAATAGGGAAATTTCTTTTCTAAAATTGATTGTGTTATTAAAACTGTAGAAGAAGTTTTACCCTTAACGTAGGGTTACAATGATTTGTTTTGCTATCCTAAGAGCTTATTAGCTTGCATCAAAAAACATATAGATTTATCCATATTAGGATAGTATATGTGGTATTAAAACTTGCTACTAGATTGGGTTTAAATAACTTAGCAATTATATGTATTTGAGATAAGAGACACAATTGTTTCAATGACTCCTTATTAAGAGTAATTGAATCTACTCTTAGTGATGGGCTTATTTGGTTCTCTTGTTTTTGAATTTTACCCTATATTATTAGATCTTAATTTGATGCATGCTCTATGTTTGGATATTAAAATTGATGGATTTGATATGATGCCATCTTCAGAAAATCTAATCCTTATTTACAAGATACATTATAATGTTATTATAAACATCAGTGTCATAGGAATTAAAGAAATTCTAACAAGATATGCTTAAAAGAACTGCTTCATTGTTTTTGACTAGTAGGTCAAAATCTAATGTTATGGTTCTTAAAACAATTACATGGGATCAAGTTAAGTTACCTAAAAAATGGAAATTAGAAAAGGTTGTTGAATTTGTTAAACAAGTTAACAGACAAATGGAGGAAGTAATTGAGTTTAAAGATAAGGATGACAAAATCCAATTTGCTCCATTTAGAAGTGTAAGATTAAACTTCAAAAAGAAAGAGCAAAGGTTCAACCTAGATTCTGTACCCCCTCAGTGCCAATCATTGAGCTATAAGGTATTAGAAAATAAGAGAGTAGGTCAGTCAACCTCAGTATAGAGTTGACTTGCTCCCTTAACTTTTGCTTCTATAGTTAATGAGCCATTAGAAACATCTAGTCAAGCCTCTAGGCCTAGGTCTCCTCTCTCTGATATGGGATATCGGGATGAAGATAAGAGTCTCTATGTCCTTGAAGTAGTCAATGAGGTAAATGAAAGGTAAAAGAATTATTTTACTTTCCTGAAAATACTATAAAAAGAAATGGTTTTCTTATGATCTTTAATGAGAAAGAAAGAGAGATGTGGCATAAATGTCATCAATATATACTAATGGGATGGGAGTAGTGGACATTTTTCACTTATTTGAGAAAGGTCTATAAACTTAAAAGAGACCTTTCCCAATTTTTGTGCCTCAGAAGAGTGCATGGTATTAGAAAAGGCATACTCGGAATACACAACTAAAAAGGGAAAAAGGGTTATTAGTGTTCACCTCCCTACATTAAACCAAGTATTAAAGGTAGAAGATAGTGAGATTATAGCTTCACCATATAAAGCAGAATCATCTACAAGTATTGTTACAACATAAGGAACTATACTAATCTTTTATTTTCAACCTATAGGAAACCAATGATGCAATCTGCATCACTCTCTCACCAACAAGCCCTCATTTTCAAGTTCCACAACATTTGCTCAGCCAAGAAGATCAGCTTGCATTCAAGCTCATCAGTCTTCTCAACAGTCCATAACTAACAAGATTTTCATTGTTGACTTCTTTCCATAACAACAAGGTTCTCATTGTTGACTTGTCATTTCCTGTACATTGAAAATATTATGTTTTAATAATCTTTCATTATTAGCTGCTAGTTCCTAGACTTGACTGGATGAATGAAATTGCCTTGAGCATTCTTTTGAACCTTGAAGAGTCATATGCATGAAAACTTAGAAGAGTTTTCACTCTGTCTTTGAAGAGTTGGAGCTTTTCAAAGTCTAATCCTTGAAAAGTTGTAGCCATCAATCTAGAAGAATTGATGCCCCACCAGCTTCATTGGAAGCCTAGAAGGGCAACATTGAAGTCCCTTCTCGTTTTCACCTTCTAATTAGTTCCATAGCGCTTATCTACAAAAACTCAAAACAAAAAAGTTGTAGATCTAACAAGTCCTTGTTCTTTTGCAATTGGAATCACTCAATTCTGACCTAGTGATTGAGAGATACGACCATTTTCCTAACGACATGCAGAACTGAAATTTCTGCTCAAATTTCTACAAGTCACTCTCCTGATCCTTTTTTTTTTTTTAACTTTTGACTTAATCGTCAAGCCTTACCTACATCATTTGATATCAGAGCTTTGGAGGAGAGGACAATGCCTCCAAGACAAGCTAGACGTCAAGGTGGCAGAGCCATTCCATTGAATGAAGTGCACTCACCTGCTGAGAATTTACAACATATGCAAGAACAAATCGACGTCTTGACCCGAGAAGTTCAGCACCTAAGGGTGAAGCAAAAAACCCTTGGTCTTGTCCAGAACTGAAGAATTGAATGGTGATTCCTCTCTTCAGAAAAGGTTCAGTCTTTTCCCAAAGGAGGAATGCTTATCGTTGTGCACAAGAATTTCATGAACTGGAT
>JAIRCJ010000471.1:30942-46888 GCA_020883675.1 Bruguiera gymnorhiza | reverse complement strand
GAATTGTCTCCTTTGCTTCAACACAATTTGAAATAATTTATGTAATTGTTCAAGCAAATTACTTAAGAAAAAGCAAAAACAATCGACAGTAATAAGAAGGCGCACTCCACTCCCATCTAGTGATCTTATGCTGAACACAACATTGAAACTTGGGACTGCTATTTTATAATAATTCATCCACTAAAGTGTATTTGATGCAATTGAGTCCATTACTTGTATTTTTGTTCAATTAACATATTCAAATATTATAATTTTCAACATATTATATGTTTCTCACGTATTAAATCAAACGACATTAACCAATAAATTAAAAAATCAAAATATTTCAATTTTGCAATTTCTCGAATTTTAAAATCTGGTAGGGATAAATGAATTGTCAATACTCTGTTGAATTTAAATTTTGCAATTTTCTGAGTTGTCTCTTTGCCTCAACGCAATTTGAAATGATTTATATAATCTTCAGGCAAATTACTTAAGAAAAAACAAAAGCAATGGACTATAATAAGAATGTTCTGCACTCCCATCTAAGGATATATGTTTAACACAACATTGAAACTTGGGATTGCTATTTATAATATTAATCCACTAAAGTGTATTTTATGCAATTGAGTCCATTACTTGTATTTTTGTTCAATTAACTTATTCAAATATTATATTTTTCTCACCAATCAAATCAAACGACATTAACAACAAATTTAAAAAATCAAAATATTGCATTTTTGCAATTTTTAAAATTTTATAATTTGCTAAGGATAAATAAATTGTCAATAATCTGTTGAATTTAAATTTTGCAATTTTCTTGATTCTCTCATTTGCCTGAATGCAATTTGAAATGAGTTATAGAATTCCTATTTTCAGACCAAATTTTTTAAGAAAATGGAAAAGCAATGGACTCTAATAAGATGGTTCTGCACTCCCATCTAGGGATATATGCTTCACACAACCTTGAAACTTGAGTTTGCTATTTATAATATTTATCCATTAAAGTGTCTTTTATGCAATTGAGTCCATTACTTGTATTTTTATTCAATTAACATATTCAAATATTATATTTGAATATATTATATTTTTCTCACTATTTAAATCAAACGACATTAACAATAAATAGAAAAATCAAAATATTTCAATTTTGCAATTTTTAGAATTTTAAAATCTACTAGGGATAACTGAATTGTCAATACTCTATTGAATTTAAATTTTGCAATTTTCTTAATTGTCTCCTTCACCTCAATGCACTTTGAAATGATTTATATAATTTTTATCCCACCTAGGAATATATGCTTAACACAACATTGAAACTTAGGACTGTTATTTATAATATTCATCCACTAAAGTGTATTCTATACATTTGAGTCCATTACTTGTATTTTTGTTCAATTAACGTATTCTAATATAATATTTTTCGCATATTATATTTTTCTCACCAGTGAAATCAAATGACATTAACAATAAATTTAAAATTCAAAATATTTCAATTTTTGCAATTTTTAGAATTTTAAAATCTGCTAGGGATAACTGAATTGTCAATACTCTGTTGTATTTAAATTTTGCAATTTTCTGAATTATCTCCTTTGCCTCAATGAAATTTAAAATGATTTATATAATTTTCTGGCAACTTAAGAAAAAGAAATTGACTGTAATAAGAATGTTCTACACTCCCATCTAGGGATATATGCTTAACACAACATTGAAATGTGAGACTGCTATTTATAATATTCATCCACTAAAGTCTATTTTATACAATTGAGTCCATTACTTGTATTTTTGTTCAATTAACATATTCAAATATTATATTTGAATATATTATATTTTCTTACCATTTAAATCAAACGACATTAACAATAAATAGAAAAATCAAAATATTTCAATTTTGCAATTTTTAGAATTTTAAAATCTGTTAGGGGTAACTGAATTGTCAATACTCTGTTGAATTTAAATTTTGCAATTTTCTTAATTGTCTCCTTCACCTCAATGCAATTTGAAATGATTTATATAATTTTTATCCCATCTAGGAATATATGCTTAACACAACATTGAAACTTGGTACTGCTATTTATAATATTCATCTACTAAAGTGTATTCTATGCAATTGAGTCCATTACTTGTATTTTTGTTCAATTAACGTATTCAAATATAATATTTTTCGCATATTACATTTTTTTCAGCAGTGAAATCAAATGACATTAACAATAAATTTAAAATTCAAAAGATTTCAATTTTGCAATTTTTAGAATTTTAAAATCTGCTAGGGATAACTTAATTGTCAATATTCTGTTGAATTTAAATTTTACAATTTTCTGAATTGTCTCCTTTGCCTCCACGCAATTTGAAATGATTTATATAATTTTCTGGCAACTTAATTAAGAAAAAGAAAAAGCAATCGACTGTAATAAGAATGTTCTGCACTTTCATATAGGGATATATGCTTAACACAACATTGAAATGTGGGACTGCTATTTATAATATTCATCCACTAAAGTGTATTTTATGTAATTGAGTCCTTTACTTGTATTTTTGTTTAATTAACATATTCAAATATTATATTTTTCACATATTATATTTTTCTTACCAATTAAATCAAACGACATTAATATTAAATTTAAAAATCAAAATATTTCAATTTAGCAATTTTTTGAATTTTAAAATCTGGTAGGGATAACTGAATTGTCAATACTCTGTTGAATTTAAATTTTGCAATTTTCGACATTGTCTCCTTTGCCTCAACGCAATTTGAAATAATTTATGTAATCTTCAGGCAAATTACTTAAGAAAAAGCAAAAGTAATCGACTATAATAGGAAGCCTCTACACTCCCATGTAATGATATATGCTTAACACAACATTGAAACTTGGGACTGCTATTTATAATATTCACCACTAAAGGGTATTTTATGCAATTGAGTCCATTACTTGCATTTTTGTTCAATTAACATATTCAAATATGATATTTTTCACATATTATATTTTTTCCACCAATTAAATCAAATGACATTACTAATAAATTTAAAAATCAAAATATTTCAATTTTTCAATTTTTCGAATTTTAAAATCTGTTAGGGATAAGTGAATTCTTTATACTCTGTTGAATTTAAATTTTGCAATTTTTTGAATTATCTCCTTTGCCTCAACACAATTTGAAATGATTTCTATAATTTTCGGGCAAATTACTTAAGAAAAGGCAAAAGCAATGGGCTGTAATAAGAAGATTCTGCACCCCCATCTAGGGATATATGCTTAACACAACATTGAAACTTGGGATTGCTATTTATAGTATTCATCGACTAAAGTGTATTTTATGCAATTGAGTGCATTACTTGTATTTTTGTTCAATTAACATATTTAAATATTATAATTTTCACACATTATATTTTTCTCACCAATTAAATCGAATGACTTTAATAATAAATTTAAAAGCTAAAATATTTCAATTTTCCAATTTTTAGAATTTTAAAATCAGCTAGGGATAAATGAATTGTCAATTTTCTGTTGAAGTTAAATTTTGCAATTTTCAAAATTGTCTCTTTTACCTCAACGTAATTTGAAATGATTTATATAATTTTCACGCAAATTGCTTAAGAAAAAGCAAAAACAATGGGCTGTAATAAGAAGGTTTTGCACCCCTATCTAGGGATATATGCTTAACACAACATTAAAACTTGGGATTGCTATTTATAATATTTATATACTAAAGTGTATTTTATGCAATTGAGTCCATTACTTGTATTTTTGTTCAATTAACATATTCAAATATTATATTTTTCACATATTATATTTTTTTACCAATTAAATCAAACGACATTAACATTAAATTTAAAAATCAAAATATTTCAATTTAGCAGTTTTTTGAATTTTAAAATCTGGTAGGGATAAATGAATTGTCAATACTATATTGAATTTAAATTTTGCAATTTTCAAAATTGTCTCGTTTGCCTCAACACAATTTGAAATAATTTATGTAATCTTCAGGCAAATTACTGAAAAAGAAGCAAAAGCAATTGACTGTAATAAGAAGCCTCTATACTCCCATCTAATGATATATGCTTAACACAACATTGAAACTTGGGATTGTTATTTATAATATTCATCCACTAAAGTGTATTTTATGCAATTGAGTCTATTACTTGTATTTTTGTTCGTTTAACATATTTAAATATTATAATTTTCACACATTATATTTTTCTCACCAATTAAATCAAACGACATTAATAATAAATTTAAAAGTTAAAATATTTCAATTTTCCAATTTTTAGAATTTTAAAATCAGCTAGAGATAAATGAATTGTCAATTCTCTGTTGAATTTAAATTTTGCAATTTTCTGAATTGTCTCCTTTGCCTCAACCCAATTTGAAATGATTTATATAATCTTCTGGCAACTTACTTAAGAAAAAGCAAAGGCAATGGATTGTAATAAGAAGGTTCTACACTCCCATCTAGGGATATATGCTTAACACAACATTAAAACTTAGGATTGCTATTTATAATATTTATCCATTAAAGTGTATTTTATGCAATTGAGTCCATTACTTGTATTTTTGTTCAATTAACTTATTCAAATATTATATTTTTCCCACTAATCAAATCAAACGATTTTAACAACAAATTTAAAAATCAAAATATTGTATTTTTTCAATTTTTAGAATTTTAAAATTTATTAGGGATAAATAAATTGTCAAAAATCTGTTGAATTTAAATTTTTGAATTTTCTTAATTATCTCCTGTGCCTCAATGTAATTTGAAATGATTTATAGAATTCTTGCTTTCAGACAAATTACTTAAGAAAAAGGAAAAGCAATGGACTCTTATAAGATCGTTCCGCACTCCCATCTAGGGATATATGCTTCACACAACCTTGAAACTTGAGATTGCTATTTATAATATTCATCCACTAAAGTATCTTTTATGCAATTCAGTCAATTACTTGTATTTTTGTTCAATTAACATATTCAAATATTATATTTTTCACATAGTATATTTTTCTCACCAATTAAATCAAATGACATTAACGATAAATTTAAAAATCAAAATATTTCCATTTTGCAATTTTTAGAATTTTAAAATCTGTTACAGATAAGTGAATTGTCAATACTATGTTGAATTTAAATTTTGCAATTTTCTGAATTGTCTCTTTTGCCTCAACGCAATTTGAAATGATTTATATAATCTTTTGGCAACTTACTTAAGAAAAAGAAAAAGCAATCGACTGTAATAAGAAAGTTCTGCACTCCCATCTAGGGATATGTGCTTAACACAACATTGAAACTTGAGTTTTCTTTTTATAATATTCATCCAATAAAGTGTATTTTATGCAATTAAGTCCATTACTTGTATTTTTGTTCAATTAACATATTCAAATATTATATTTTTCACAAATTATATTTTTCTCACAAATTAAATCAAATGACATTAACATTAAATTTAAAAATCAAAAAATTTCAATTTTGCAGTTTTTCGAAATTTCAAATCTGCTATGGATAAATGAATTGTCAATACTTTATTGAATTTAAATTTTGCAATTTTCGGAATTGTCTCCTTTGCCTCAACGTAATTTGAAATAATTTACGTAATCTCCAGGCAAATTACTTAAGAAAAAGCAAAAGCAATTGACTGTAATAAGAAGGCTCTACACTCGCATCTAGTGATATATTCTTAACACAACATTGAAACTTGGGATTGTTATTTATAATATTAATCCACTAAAGTGTATTTTATGTAATTAAGTCCATTACTTGTATTTTTGTTCAATTAACTTATTCAAATATTCTAGCATTTCTCATAAGTATTCGAGGCTTAATTACTCAAAAATGAGACCGTCTCTTCATTTCTTCCTTCCAAGGCTCCACTTTTCGTTGTAATGACTCATTCACACTAAAAGATCTTGAAAACAACTTGTATGACCACATCATTCACTAAATTCATTGCAACAACCTCATCTACACTCTCTTGGGACGAGGAATATGTAGAATTGCATTAAACCAAGAGTCTTTGTTGTTTTTTACCATTTGTCACAAGTATTTGATGCTTAATTACTCAAAAATGAGCCGTCTCTTCATTTTTTTCCTAACAAGGCTCCACATTTCGTTGTAATGAGTCATTCACACATAAAGATCTTGAAAACAGCTTGTATGACTGCATCGTTCACTAAATTCATTGCAACAACCTCATCTATACTCTCTCGGGACTAGGAATATGTTCAATTGCTTTAAACAAAGAGTCTTTAATGATTTAAAGCATTTCCCACAAGCATTTAATGCTTAATTACTCAAAAATGACACCGTCTCTTCATTTCTTCCTAATAAGGCTCCACTTTTCATTGTAATGACTCATTCACACTTAAACATCTTGAAAACAACTTGTATGACCCCATTATTCACTAAACTCACTGCAACAACCTCATCTATACTCTCTTGGGAATAGAAATATGTAGAATTGCATTAAACCAAGAATCTTTGATGTTTTCTACCATTTCTCACAAGTATTTGATGCTTAATTACTCAAAAATGAGACCGTCTCTTCATTTCTTCCTAACAAGGCTCCACTTTTCGTTGTAATGACTCATTCACACTAAAAGATCTTGAAAACAACTTGTATGACCACATCATTCACTAAATTCACTGCAACAACCTCATCTATACACTCTTGGGACTAGGAATATGTAAAATTTCATTAAACCTAGAGTCTTTGATGTTTTGTACCATTTCTCATAAGTATTTGATGCTTAATTACTCAAAAATGAGACCGTCTCTTTATTTCTTCCTAACAAGGCTCCACTTTTCATTGTAATGACTCATTCACATTAAAAGATCTTGAAAACAACTTATATGACCACATCATTCACTAAATTCACTGCAACAACCTCATCTATACTCTATTGGGACTAGGAATATGTAGAATTGCATTAAACCAAGAGTCTTTGTTGTTTTTTACCATTTCTCACAAGTATTTGATGCTTAATTACTCAAAGAAGAGACCGTCTCTTCATTTTTTTCCTAACAAGGCTCCACATTTCGTTGTAATGAGTCATTCACACATAAAGATCTTGAAAACAGCTTGTATGACCGCATCGTTCACTAAATTCATTGCAACAACCTCATCTATACTCTCTTGGGACTAGGAATATCTTAAATTGCTTTAAGCAAAGAGTCTTTGATGATTTAAAGCATTTCTCATAATCATTTGATGCTTAATTACTCAAAAATGAGACTGTCTCTTCATTTCTTCCTAACAAGGCTCCACTTTTCGTTGTAATGACTCATTCACACTTAAACATCTTGAAAACAAATTGTATGACCACATCATTCACTAAACTCACGGCAACAACCTCATCTATACTCTCTTGGGAATAGGAATATGTAGAATTGCATTAAACCAAGAGTCTTTGATGTTTTCTACCATTTCTCACAAGTATTTCATGCTTAATTACTAAAAAATGAGACCGTCTCTACATTTCTTCCTTACAAGACTCCACTTTTCGTTGTAATGACTCATTCACACTAAAAGATCTTGAAAACAACTTGTATGACCACATCATTCACTAAATTCACTGCAACAACCTCATCTATACTCTTTTGGGACTAGCAATATGTAGAATTGCATTAAACCAAGAGTCTTTGATGTTTTCTACCATTTCTCACAAGTATTTGATGCTTAATTACTAAAAAATGAGACCGTCTCTTCATTTCTTCCTAACAAGGCTCCACTTTTCGTTATAATGACTCATTCACACTAAAAGATCTTGAAAACAACTTGTATGACCACATCATTCACTAAATTCACTGCAATAACCTCATCTATACTCTCTTGGGACTTGGAATATGTAGAATTGCAGTAAACCAAGAGACTTTGATGTTTTCTACCATTTCTCACAAGTATTTGATGCTTAATTACTCAAAAATGAGACAGCCTCTTCATTTCTTGCTAACAAGGCTCCACTTTTCGTTGTAATGAATCATTCACCCTTAACGATCTTGAAAACAGGTTGTATGACCACATCATTCACTAAATTCATTACAACCACCTCATCTATGCTCTCTTGGGACTAGGAATATGTTGAATTGCATTAAACAAGGAGTCTTTGATGATTTATAGCATTTCTTACAAGCATTTGATGCTTAATTACTAAAAAATGAGACCGTCTCTTCATTTCTTCCTAACAAGGCTCCACTTTTCATGCTAATGACTCATTCACAGTTAATGGACTTGAAAAGAGCTTGTATGACCACATCATTCATAATATTCACTGCAACAACCACATATATACACCCTTGGGACTAGGAATCTGTTGAATTGAACTAAAGATGGAGTCCTCGATGATTTCAAGCATTTCTCACAAGTATTTGATGCTTAATTACTCAAAAATGAGACCGTCTCTTTATTTCTTCCTAACAACGCTCCACTTTTTATTGTAATAACTCATTCACACATAAAGATCTTGAAAAAAGCGTGTGTCACCACATCATTCACTATATTCATTGCAACAACCAGATCTATACACCCTAAGGACTTGGAATCTGTCGAATTGCACTAAACAAAAAGTCCTTAATGATTTCTAGCATTTTGCACAAGTATTTGAGGCTTAATTACTCAAAAATGAGGCTGTCTCATCATTTCTTCCTAACAAGGCTCTACTTTTCGTTGTAATGACTCATTCACCCTTACCGATCTTGAAAACAGGTTGTATGACCACATCATTCACAAAATTCATTGCAACCACCTCATCTATACTCTCTTGGGACTAGGAATATGTTGAATTGCATTCAACAAAGAGTCTTTGATGATTTATAGCATTTCTCACAAGCATTTGATGCTTAATTACTCAAAAATGAGACCATCTCTTCACTTCTTCCTAACAAGGCTCCACTTTTCGTGGTAATGACTCATTCACACTTAGTGGTCTTGAAAACAACTTGTATGACCGCATCATTCATAATATTCACTACAACAACCACATATATACACCCTTGGGACTAGGAATTTGTTGAATTGCACTAAAGAAAGAGTCCTTGATGATTTCGAGCATTTCTCACAAGTATTTGATGCTTAATTACTCAAAAATGAGACCGTCTCTTCATTTCTTCCTAACAAGGCTCCACTTTTCATTGTAATGACTGATTCACACATAAAGATCTCGAAAACTGCATGTGTGACCACATCATTCACTAGATTCAATGCAACAACAAGATCTATACACCCTAAGGACTTGGAATCTGTCGAATTGATCTAAACAAAAAGTCCTTGATGATTTCTAGCATTTCTCACAAGTATTTGATGCTTAATTACTCAAAAATGAGACAGCCTCTTCATTTCCTCCTAACAATGCTCCACTTTTTGTTGTAACGACTCATTTACCCTCAAAGATCTTGAAAACAGGTTGTATGACCACATCATTCACAAAATTCACAGCAACAACCTCATCTATACTCTCTTGGGACAGGGAATATGTTGAATTGCATTAAACAATGAGTCTTTGATGATTTCTAGCATTTCTCACAAGTATTTGATGCTTAATTACTCAAAAATGAGACCGTCTCTTCATTTCTTCCTAACAAGGCTCCACTTCTCCTTGTAATGACTCATTCACCCTTAAAGATCTTGAAAACATGTTGTATGACCACATCATTCACAAAATTCATTGCAATAACCTCATCTATACTCTTTTGGGTCTAGGAATAAGTTGAATAGCATTAAACAAGGAGTCTTTGATGATTTATAGCATTTCTCACAAGCATTTGATGCTTAATTATTGAAAAATGAGACCATCTCTTCATTTCTTCCTAACAAGGCTCCACTTTTTGTTATAATGACTCATTCACACTTAAAGATCTTAAAAATAACTTGTATGACCACATCATTCACTAAATTCATTGCAACAACCTCATCTATAATCTCTTGGGACTGGGAATATGTTGAATTGCATTAAACATAGAGTCTTTGATGATTTCTAGCATTTCTCACAAGTATTTTATGCTTAATTCCTCAAAAATGAGCCCGTCTCATCATTTCTTCGTAAGAAGGCTCCACTTTTTGTTGTAATGACTCATTCACTGTTAAAGATCTTGAAAACAGCTTGTGCGACCACATCATTCACTAATTTCATTGCAACAACCTCATCTGTACTCTCCTGGGACTAGGAATACGTTGAATTGCCTTAAACATGGAGTCTTTGATTATTTCTAGAATTTCTCATAAGTACTTGATGCTTAATGACTCAAAAATGAGACCGTCTCTTCATTTCTTCCTAACAAGGCTCCATTTTTCGTTGTAATGACTTAGTCACCCTTAAAGATCTTGAAAACAGGTTGTATGACCACAGTATTCACTAAATTCATCGCAACAACCTCATCTATACTCTCTTGGGACTAGGAATATGTTGAATTGCCATAGACTTGAAGTCTTTGATGATTTCTAGAATTTCTCACAAGTATTTGATGCTTAATGACACAAACATGAGACCGTCTCTTCATTTCTTCCTAACAAGGCTCCACTTTTCGTTGTAATGACTCATTCACACTAAAAGATCTTGAAAACAGCCTGTATGACCACATCATCCACTAAATTCACTGCAACAATCTCATCTATACTCTCTTGGGACTTGGAATCTCTCTAATTGAACTAAACAAAATGTCCTTGAAGATTTCTAGCAATTCTCACAAGTATTTGATGCTTAATTACTCAAAAATGAGACCATCTCTTCATTCCTTCATAACAAGCCTCCATTTTTTGTTGTACTGACTCATTCACACTAAAAGATCTTGAAAACAGCTTGTGTGACCACATCATTCACTAAATTCACTGCAACAACCTCATCTATACTCTCTTAGGACCAGGAATATGTTGAATTGCATTAAACAATGAGTCTTTGATGATTTGTAGCATTTCTCACAAGCATTTGATGCTTAACTACTGAAAAATGAGACTGTCTCTTCATTTCTTCCTATCAAGGCTCCACTTTTGGTTGTAATGACTCATTCACCCTTAAAGATCATGAAAACATGATGTATGACCACATCATTCACTAAATTCATTGCAACAACCTCATCTATACTCTCTTGGGATAAGGAAAATGTTGAATTGCATTAAACAAAGAGTCTTTGACGATTGATGGCATTTCTCACAAGCATTTGATGCTTAATTACTCAAAAATGAGATCGTCTCTTCATTTCTTTCTAACAAGGCTCCACTTTTCGTTGTAATGAGTCATTCACACATAAAGATCTTGAAAACATGTTGTATGACCACATCATTCACTAAATTGCCTTAAACATGGAGTCTTTGATGATTGCTAGAATTTCTCACAAGTATTTGATGCTTAATTACTGAAAAATGAGACCGTCTCTTCATTTCTTCCTAACAAGGCTCCACTTTTCATTGTAATGACTCATTCACCCTTAAAGATCTTGAAAACAGGTTGTATGACCAAATCATTCACTCAATTCGTTGCAACAACCTCATCTATACTCTCTTGGGACTTGGAATATGTTGAATTGCACTAAACAAAGAATCTTTGATGATTTATAGAATCTCTCACAAGCATTTGATGGTTGATTACTAAAAAATGAGACCATCTCTTCATTTCTTCCTAACAGGGCTCCACTTTTCGTTGTAATGACTCATCCACACTTAAAGATCCTGAAAACAGCTTGTATGAACCCATCATTCACTAAATTCAAAGCAACAACGTCATCTATACTCACTTGGGACCAGGAATATGTTGAATTGCATTAAACAAAGAGTCTTTGATGATTTATAGCATATCTCACAAGCATTTGATGCTTAATTACTAAAAAATGAGACCGTCTCTTCATTTCTTCTTAACAAGGCACCACTTTTCGTTGTAATGACTCATTCACACTAAAAGATCTTGAAAACAGCATTTATGACCGCATCATTCACTCAATTCACTGCAGCAACCTCATCTATACTCTCCGGGGATGAGGAATATGTTGAATTGCCTTAAACATGGAGTCTTTGATGATTGCTAGAGTTTCTCACAAGTATTTGATGCTGAAATACTCAAAAATGAGACCGTCTCTTCATTTCTTCCAAACAAGGCTCCACTTTTCGTTGTAATGACTCATTCACACTAAATGATCTTGAAAACAGCTTGTATGACCACATCATTCACTAAATTCATTGCAACAACCTCATCTATACTATCTTGGGACTAGGAATATGTTGAATAGCATTAAACAAAGAGTCTTTGATGATTTATAGCATTTCTCACAAGCATTTGATGCTTAACTACCCAAAAATGAGACCATCTCTTCATTTCTTCCTAACAAGGCTCCACTTTTGGTTGTAATGACTCATTCACACTAAAAGTTCTTGAAAACAGCTTGTATGACCACATCATTCACTAAATTCACTGCAATAGCCTCATCTATACTCTCTTGGGACTAGGAATATGTTGAATTGGCTTATACAAGGAGTCTTTGATGATTTCTAGAATTTGTCACAAGTATTTGATGCTTAATGACTCAAAAATGAGACCGTCTCTTCATTTCTTCCTAACAAGGCTCCACTTTTGGTTGTAATGACTCATTCACACAAAAAGATCGTGAAAACAGCTTGTATGACCACATCATTCACTAAATTCATTGCAACAACATTATGTATACTCTCTTGGGACGAGGAATATGTTGAATTGCCTTAAACAAAGAGTCTTTGATGATCTATAGCATCTCCCACAAGCATTTGATGTTTAATTACTCGAAAATCAGACCGTCTCTTCATTTCTTCCTAACAAGGCTCCAGTTTTAGTTGTAATGACTCATCCGCACTAAAAGATGCTCAAAACAGCTTGTATGAACCCTTCATTCACTAAATTCGGTGCAACAGCCTCATCTATACTCACTTGGGACTAGGAATATGTTGAATTGCATTAAACAAAGAGTCTTTGATAATTTGTAGCATTTCTCACAAGCATTTGATGCTTAATTACCCAAAAATGGGACCGTCTCTTCATTTCCTCCTAACAAGGCTCCACTTTTTGTTGTAATGACTCATTCAGACTAAAAGATCTTGAAAACAGCTTGTATGACCACATCATTCACTAAATTCATTGCAACAACCTCATCTATACTATCTTGGGACTAGGAATATGTTGAATTGCATTAAACAAAGAGTCTTTGATGATTTATAGCATTTCTCGCAAGCATTTGATGCTGAATTACCCAAAAATGAGACCGTCTCTTCACTTCTTCCTAACAAGGCTCCACTTTTGGTTGTAATGACACATTCACACTAAAAGATCTTGAAAACAGCTTGTATGACCACATCATTCACAAAATTCACTGCAACAACCTCATCTATACTCTCTTGGCACGAGGAATATGTTGAATTGCCTTATACATGGAGTCTTTGATGATTTCTAGAATTTCTCACAAGTATTTGATGCTTAATTACTCAAAAATGAGACCGTCACTTCATTTCTTCCTAACAAGGCTCCACTTTTCATTGTAATGACTCATTCACACTAAAAGATCTTGAAAATAGCTTGTATGACCACATCATTCACTAAATTCATTGCAACATCCTCATTTATACTATCTTGGGACTAGGAATATGTTGAATTGCAGTAAACAAAGAGTCTTTGATGATTTATAGCATTTCTCACAAGTATTTGATGCTTAATTAGTTAAAAATGAGACCGTCTCTTCTTTTCTTCCTAACAAGGCTCCACCTTCCATTGTAATGACTCATTCACCCTTAAAGAACTTGAAAACAGGTTGTATGACCAAATCATTTGCTAAATTCATTGCAACAACCTCATCTATACTCTCTTGGGACTAGGAATACATTGAATTGCATTAAACAAAGATTCTTTGATGATTTATAGCATTTCTCACAAGTATTTCATCCATAATTACTCAAAAATGGGACTGTCTCTTCATTTCTTCCCAACAAGGCTCCACTTTTAGTTGTAATGACACATTCAACCATAAAGACCACATCATTCACTAAATTCACTGCAACAACCTCATCTATACTCCCCTGGGACTAGGAATACATTGAATTGCATTAAACAAAGAGTCTTTGAGGATTTATAGCATTTCTCACAAGTATTTTGTGCCTTATAACTCAAAAAAGGGACCGTCTCTTCATTTCTTCCTAACAAGGCTCCACTTTTTGTTCTAATGACTCATTGAAACTTAAAGATCTTGAAAACAGGTTCTATGACCACATCATTCACCAAATTCCTTGCAACAACCTCATCTATACTCTTTGGGGACTAGGAATATGTTGAATTGCATTAAACAAAGCGTCTTTGATGATTGATAGAATTTCTCACAAGCATTTGATGCTTAATTACTCAAAAATGAGACCATCTCTTTATTTCTTCCTAACAAGGCCCCACCTTTCGTTGTAATGACTCATTCTCACTAAAAGATCTTGAAAACAGCTTGTATGACCATATCATTCACTAAATTCACTGCAACAACATAATCTATACTCTCTTGGGACTAGGAATATGTTGAATTGCATTGAACACTAAGCCTTTGATGAGTTATAGCATTTCTCAGAAGTATTTGATGCTTAATTACTCAAAAATGGGACCGTCTCTTCATTTCTTCCTAACAAGGCTCCACTTTTTGTTGTAATGACACATTCAACCTCAAAGATGTTGAAAACAGGTTGTATGACCACATCATTCACTAAATTCATTGCAACAACCTCATCTATACACTCTTGGGGCTAGGAATACATTGAATTCCATTAAACAAAGAGTCTTTGATGATTTATAGGATTTCTCACAAGCATTTGATGCTTAATTACTCAAAAATGAGACCGTCTCTTTATTTCTTCCAAACAAGGCTCCACCATTCGTTGTAATGACTCATTCACACTAAAAGATCTTGAAAACAGCTTGTATGACCACATCATTCACTAAATTCATTGCAACAACCTCATCTATACTCTCTTGGGACTTGGAATATGTTGAATTGCATTAAACAAAGAGTCTTTGATGATTTATAGCATTTCTCACAAGTATTTGATGCTTAATTACTCAAAAATGAGAGCGTTTCTTCATTTCTTCCTAACAAGGCTGCACTTTTCGTTGTAATGACTCATTCACCCTTGAAAATCTTGAAAACAGGTTGTATGACCACATCATTCACTAAATTAATTGCAGCTACCTCGTCTATACTCTCTTGGGACTAGGAATATGTTGAATTGCATTAAACAAAGAGTCTTTGATGATTTATAGCATTTCTCACAAGTATTCCGTGCTTAATTAATGAAAAAAGGGACCGTCTCTTCATTTCTTCCTAATAAGGCTCCACTTTTCGTTCTAATGACTCATTCACCCTTAAAGAATTTGAAAACAGGTTGTATGGCCAAATCATTTGCTAAATTCATTGCAACAACCTCATCTATACTCTCTTGGGACTAGGAATATGTTGAATTGCATTAAACAAAGAGTCTTTGAGGATTTATAGCATTTCTCACAAGTATTTTGTGCCTTATTACTCAAAAATTGGACCGTCTCTCCATTTCTTCCTAACAAGGCTCCACTTTTCATTCTAATGACTCATTCAACCTTAAAGATCTTGAAAACAGGTTGTATGACCACATCATTCACTAAATTCCTTCCAACAACCTCATCCATACTCTCTAGAGACTAGGAATATGTTGAATTGCATTAAACAAAGAGTCTTTGATGATTTATAGCATTTCTCACAAGTATTTCGTGCCTAATTAGTCAAAAATGGGACCGTCTCTTCATTTCTTCCAAACAAGGCTTCACTTTTCGTTGTAATGACTCATAGAAACTTAAAGATCTTGAAAACAGGTTTGTATGAGCACATCATTCACTAAATTTATTGCAACAACCTCATCTATACTCTCTTAGGAGTAGGAATAGGTTGAATTGCATTAAACAAAGCATCTTTGATGATTGATAGCATTTCTCACAAGCATTTGATGCTTAATTACTCAAAAATGAGAC
>JAIRCJ010000471.1:0-29838 GCA_020883675.1 Bruguiera gymnorhiza | reverse complement strand
CATCATTCACTAAATTCATTGCAACAACCTCATCTATACTCTCTGGGGACTAGGAATACGTTGAATTGCATTAAACAAAGAGTCTTTGATGATTTATAGCGTTTCTCACAAGTATTTTGTGCTTAATTACTCAAAAATGGGACTGTCTCTTCATTTCTTCCTGACAAGGCTCCACTTTTCTTTGTAATGACTCATTCACCCCTGAAAATCTTGAAACAGGTTGTATCACCACATCATTCACTAAATTCATTGCAACAACCTCATCTATAATCTCTTGGGACTAGAAATATGTTGAATTGCATTAAACAAAGAGTCTTTGATGATTTATAGCATTTCTCACAAGTATTTCGTGCTTAATTACTCAAAAATGGGACCGTCTCTTCATTTCTTCCTAACAAGGCTCCACTTTTCGTTGTAATGACTCATTCACCCCTGAAAATCTTGAAAACAGGATGTACGACCACATCATTCAATAAATTCATTGCAACAACCTCATCTATACTCTCTTGCGACTAGGAATATGTTGAATTGCCTTAAACAAAGAGTCTTCGATCATTGAAACCATTTTTCACAAGCATTTGATGCTTAATTACTAAAAAATGAGACCATCTTTTCATTTCTTCCTAACAAGGCTCTGCTTTTCGTTGTAATGACTCATTCACCCTTAAGGAACTTGAAAACAGGTTGTATGACCAAATCAGTCACTAACGTCATTGCAACAACCTCATCTATACTCTCTTGGGACTAAGAATACGTTGAATTGCATTAAACAAAGTGTCTTTGATGATTTAGAGCATTTCTCACAAGTATTTCGTGCTTAATTACTCAAAAATGGGACCGTCTCTTCATTTCTTCTTGACAAGGCTCCACTTTTCGTTGTAATGACTCATTCACCCCTGAAAATCTTGAAAACAAGTTGTATGACCACATCACTCACTAAAGTCATTGCAACCACCTCATCTATACTCTCTTGGGACTAGGAATATGTTGAATTGCATTAAACATAGAGTCTTTGATGATTGAAACCATTTTTCACAAGCATTTGATGCTTAATTACTAAAAAATGAGACCGTCTTTTCATTTCTTCCTAACAAGGCTCCGCTTTTCGTTGTAATGACTCATTCACCCTTAAGAAACTTGAAAACAGGTTGTATGACCAAATCAGTCACTAACGTCATTGCAACAACCTCATCTATACTCTCTTGGGACTAAGAATACGTCGAATTGCATTAAACAAAGTGTCTTTGATGATTTAGAGCATTTCTCACAATTATTTCGTGCTTAATTACTCAAAAAAGGGACCATCTCTTCATTTCTTCTTGACAAGGCTCCACTTTCGTTGTAATGACACATTCACCCCTGAAAATCTTGAAAACAGGTTGTATGACCACATCGTTCACTAAATTCATTGCAACAACCTCATCTATACTCTCTTGGGACTAGGAATATGTTGAATTGCATTAAACAAAGAGTCTTTGATGATTGAAACCATTTCTCACAAGCATTTGATGCTTAATTACTCAAAATGAGATCGTCTCTTCATTTCTTGCTAAGAAGCCTCCGCTTTTCATTGTAATGACTCATTCACACTTGAAAATCTTGAAAACAGGTTGTATGATCACATCATTCACTAAAGTCACTGCAACAACATCATCTATACTCTCTTGGGACTAGGAATATGTTGAATTGCATTAAACAAAGAGTCTTTGATAATTGACAGCATTTCTCACAAGTATTTGATGCTTAATTACTCAAAACTGAGACCATCTCTTCATTTCTTCCTAATAAGGCTCCACATTTCGTTGTAATGACTCATTCCCCCTTAAAGAACTTGAAAACAGGTTGTCTTACCAAATCAGTTGCTATTTGCTAACGTCATTGCAACAACCTCATCTATACTCTCTTGCGACTAGGAATACGTTGAACTGCATTAAACAAAGTGTCTTTGATGATTTAGAGCATTTCTCACAATTATTTCGTGCTTAATTACTCAAAAATGGGACCGTCTCTTCATTTCTTCTTGACAAGGCTCCACTTTTCGTTGTAATGACTCATTCAGCCCTGAAAATCTTGAAAACAGGTTGTATGTCCACATCATTCACTAAATTCATTGCAACAACCACATCTATACCCTCTCGGGACTAGGAATATGTTGAATTGCATTAAACAATGAGTCTTTGATAATTTCTAGCATTTGACACAAGTATTTGATGCTTAATTACTCAAAAATGGGACCGTACCTTCATTTCTTCCTAACAAGGCTCTACATTTTGTTGTAAGGGCTCAATCACCCTTAATGATCTTGAAAACTGGTTGTATGACCAAATCATTCACTAAATTGATTGCAACAACCTCATCTATACTCTCTTGGGACTACGAATATGTTAAATTGCATTAAACAAAGAGTGTTTGATGATTTATAACATTTCTCACAAGCATTCGATGCCTAATTAGTTGAAAATGAGAACCACTCTTCATTTCTTCCTAACAAAGCTCCAATTTTTGTTGTAAGGGCTCAATCACCCTTAAAGATCTTGAAAACTGCTTGTATGATCAAATCATTCACTAAATTCATTGCAACAACCTAATCTATACTCTCTTGGGACTACGAATATGTTCACTTGCATTTAACAAAGAGTCTTTGATCATTTTTAACATTTCTCACAATCGTTTGATGCATAAATACTCAAAAACGAGACCGTCTGTTCATTTCTTCCAAACAAGGCTCCACTTTTCGTTGTAATGACTCATTCACACTTAAAGATCTTGAAAACAGCATGTGTGACCACATCATTCACTAAATTCACTGCAACAACCTCATCTATACTCTCTTGGGACTAGGAATATGTTGAATTCTGTAAAACATTGAGTCTTTGTTCATTTCTAGCATTTCTCACAAGTATTTGATGCTTAATTACTCAAAAATGAGACCGTCTCTTCATTTATTCCTACCAAGGCTCCACCTTTCATTGTAATGACTCATTCACCCTCAAAGATCTTGAAAACAGGTTGTATGTCCACATCATTCACTAAATTCATTGCAACAACCTCATCTATACTCTCTTAGGACTAGGAATATGTTGGATTGCATTAAACAAATAGTCTTTGATGATTTCTAGCATTTCTCACGAGCATTTGATGCTTAATTACTCAAAAATGGGACCGTCTCTTCCTTTCTTCCTAACAAGGCTCCACTTTTCGATTTAATGACTCATTCAACCTTAAAGATCTTCAAAACAGGTTGTATGACCACATCCTTCACTAAATTCATTGCAACAACCACATTTATACTCTCTCAGGACTAGGAATATGTTGAATTGCATTAAACAATGAGTCTTTGATAATTTCTAGTATTTCACACAAGTATTTGATGCTTAATTACTCAAAAATGGGACTGTATCTTCATTTCTTCCTAACAAGGCTCTACATTTCGTTGCAAGGGCTCAATCACCCTTAATGATCTTGAAAACTGGTTGTATGACCAAATCATTCACTAAATTGATTGCAACAACCTCATCTATACTCTCTTGGGACTACAAATATGTTAAATTGCATTAAACAAAGAGTCTTTGATAATTTATAGCATTTCTCACAAGCATTTGATGCCTAATTACTCGAAAATGAGACCGACTCTTCATTTCTTCCTAACAAAGCCCCAATTTTCGTTGTAAGGGCTCAATCACCCTTAAAGATCTTGAAAACTACTTGTATGATCAAATCATTCACTAAATTCATTGCAACAACCTAATCTATACTCTCTTGGGACTACGAATATGTTGACTTGCATTTAACAAAGAGTCTTTGATGATTTATAGCATTTCTACCAATCATTTGATGCATAATTACTCGAAAACGAGACAAACGAGACCGTTTGTTCATTTCTTCCAAACAAGGCTCCACTTTTCGTTGTAATGACTCATTCGCACTTAAAGATCTTGAAAACAGCATGTCTGACCAGATCATTCACTAAATTCACTGCAACAACCTCATCTATACTCTCTTGGGACTAGGAATATGTTCAATTACATAAAACATTGAGTCTTTGTTCATTTCCAGCATTTCTCACAAGTATTTGATGCTTAATTACTCAAAAATGAGACCGTCTCTTCATTTCTTCCTAACAAGGCTCCACTTTTCGTTGTAATGACTCATTCACCCTCAAAGATCTTGAAAACAGGCTGTATGTCCACATCATTCACTAAATTCATTACAACAACCTGATCTACACTCTCTTGGGACTAGGAATATGTTGAATTGCATTAAACAAAGAGTCTTTGATGATTTCTAGCATTTCTCACGAGCAGTTGATGGTTAATTACTCAAAAATGGGATCGTCTCTTCATTTCTTCCTAACAAGGCTCCACTTTTCAATGTAATGACTCATTCAACCTTAAAGATCTTGAAAACAGAATGTATGACCACATCCTTCACTAAATTCATTGCAACAACCTCATCTATACTCTGTTGGGACTAGGAATATGTTGAATTTCATTAAACAATGAGTCTTTGATGATTTCTAGCATTTCTTACAAGTTTTTGATGCTTAATTACTCAAAAATGAGACCGTATCTTCATTTCTTTCTAACAAGGCTCCACTTTTCGTTGTAAGGGCTCAATCACCCTTAAAGATCTTGAAAACTGGTTGTATGACCAAATCATTCACTAAATGCATTGCAACAACCTCATCTATACTCTCTTGGGACTACGAATATGTTAAATTGCATTAAACAAAGAGTCTTTGATGATTTATAGCATTTCTCACAAGCATTTGATGCATAATTACTCGAAAACGAGACCGTCTGTTCATTTCTTCCAAACAGGGCTCCACTTTTCGTTGTAATGACTCATTCACACTTAAAGATCTTGAAAACAGCATGTGTGACCACATCATTCACTAAATTCACCGGAACAACCTCATCTATACTCTCTTGGGACTAGGAATATGTTGAATTACATAAAACATTGAGTCTTTGTTCATTTCTAGCATTTCTCACAAGTATTTGCTGCTTAATTACTCAAAAATGAGATCGTCTCTTCATTTATTCCTACCAAGGCTCCACTTTTTGTTGTAATGACTCATTCACCCTCAAAGATCTTGAAAACAGCATGTATGGCTGCATCATTCACTAAATTCACAGGAACAACCTCATCTATACTCTCTTCGGACTAGGAATATGTTGAATTGCATTAAACAAAGAGTCTTTGATGATTGATAGTATTTCTCACAAGCATTTGATGCTTAATTACTAAAAAATGAGACCGCCTCTTCATTTCTTCCTAGCAAGGTTCCACTTTTCATTGTAAGGGCTCATTCGCCATTCAAGATCTTTAAAGAGGTTGTATGACCACATCATTCGCTAAATTGACTGCAACAACCTCATCTATACTCTCTTGGGACTAGGAATACGTTGAATTGCATTAAACAAACAGTCCTTGATGATTTATAGCATTTCTCACAAGTATTTGATGCTTAATTACTTAAAAATGAGACCGTCTTTTTATTTCTTCCTAACAATGCTCCAGTTCTGATTGTAATGACTCATTCACACTAAAAGATCTAGAAAACAGCTTGTATGACCGCATCATTCTCTAAATTCACTGTAACAACCTCGTCTACACTATATTGGGACTAGGAATACATTGAATTGCATTAAACAAAGAGTCTTTGATGATTTATAGCCTTTCTGACAAGCATTTCATGTTTAATTACTCAAAAATGAGACCGTCTCTTCATTTCTTCCAAGCAAGGCTCCACTTTTCGTTGCAAGGGTTCATTGGCCATTAAAGATCTTGAAAACATGTTGTATGACCACATCATTCACTAAATTGAGTGCAACAGCCTCATCTATACTCTCTTGGGACTAGGAATACGTTGAATTGCATTAAACAAAGAGACTTTGATGATTTATAGCATTTTTCACAAGCATTTGATGCTTAATTACTAAAAAATGAGACCGTCTCTTCATTTCTTCCTAACAAGGCTCCACTTTTCGTTGTAAGGGCTCATTCACCATTAAAGATCTTGAAAACATGTTGTATGACCACATCATTCACTAAATTGAGTGCGACAGCCTCATCTATACTCTCTTGGGACTAGGAATACGTTGAATTGCATTAAACAAAGAGTCTCTGATGATTTATAGCATTTCTCTCAAGCATTTGCTGCTGAATTACTCAAAAATGAGACCGTCTATTAATTTCTTCCTAGCAAGCCTCCACTTTTCGTTGTAAGGGCTCATTCCCCATTAAAGAACTTGAAAACATGTTGTATGACCCCATCATTGACTAAATTGACTGCAACAACCTCATCTATACTTTTTTGGGACTAGGAATACGTTGAATTGAATTAAACAAAGAGTCTTTGATGATTTATAGCATTTCTCATAAGCATTTGATGATTAATTACTCAAAAATGAGACCGCCTCTTCATTTCTCCCTAACAAGACTCCAGTTTTTGTTGTAATGACTCACTCATTCAACCTTAAAGATCTTGAAAACAGGTTGTATGACCACATCATTCACTAAATTCATTGCGCCAACCTCATCTATACTCTCTTGGGACTAGTAATATGTTGAATTGCATTAAACAAAGAGTCTTTGATGATTTATAGCATTTCTCACAAGCTTTTGATGCTTAATTTTAAAAAAATGAGACCGTCTCTTCATTTCTTCTTGGCAAGGCTCCACTTTTCATTGTAAGGGCTCATTCACCATTAAAGATCTTGAAAACAGGTTGTATGACCACATCATTCACTACATTGACTACAACAACCTCATCTATACTCTCTTGGGACTAGGAATACGTTGAATTGCATTAAACAAAGAGTCTTTGATGATTTATAGCATTTCTCACTAGCATTTGATGCTTAATTACTCAAAAATGAGACCGTCTTTTCATTTCTTCCTAGCAAGGCTCCACTTTTCGTTGTAAGGGCTCATTCCCCATTAAAGAACTTGAAAAAATGTTGTATGACCACATCATTCACTAATTTCACTGCAACAACCTCATCTATACTCTTTTGGGACTAGGAATACGTTGAATTGAATTAAACAAAGATTCTTTGATGATTTATAGCTTTTCTCAAAAGCATTTGATTCTTAATTACTCAAAAATGAGACCGTCTCTTCATTTCTCCCTAACAGGACTCCAGTTTTCGTAGTAATGACTCACTCATTCAACCTTAAAGATCTTGAAAACAGGTTGTATGACCACATCATTCGCTAAATTCATTGCACCAACCTCATCTATACTGTCTTGGGACTAGTAATATGTTGAATTGCATTAAACAAAGAGTCTTTGATGATTTATAGCATTTCTCACAAGTATTTGATGCTTAATTACAAAAAAATGAGACCGTGTCTTCATTTCTTCGTAGCAAGGCTCCACTTTTCGTTGTAAGGGCTCATTCACCATTAAGGATCTTGAAAGGATGTTGTATGACCACATCATTCACTAAATTCACTGCAACAACCTCATCTATACTCTCCTGGGACTAGGAATACGTTGAATTGCATTAAACAAAGAGTCTTTGATGATTTATAGCATTTCTCACAAGCATTTGATGCTTAATTACTCAAAAATGAGACCGCCTCTTCATTTCTTCCTAGCAAGGCTCCACTTTTCGTTGTAAGGGCTCATTCGCCATTAAAGATCTTGAAAACAGGTTGTATGACCACATCATTCACTAAATTGACTGCAACAACCTCATCTATACTCTCTTGGGACTGGGAGTACATTGAATTGCATTAAACAAAGAGTCTTTGATGATTTATAGCATTTCTTACAAGCATTTGATGCTTAATTACTCAAAAATGAGACCATCTCTTCATTTCTTCCTAACAAGACTCCAGTTTTCATTGTAATGACTTATTCATCCTTAAAGTTCTTGAAAACAGGTTGTATGACCACATCATTCGCTAAATTCATTGCTCCAACCTCATCTATACTTTCTTGGGACTAGGAATACGTTGAATTGCATTAAACAAAGAGTCTTTGATGATTTATAGCATTTCTCACAAGCTTTTGATGCTTAATTACTCAAAAATGAGACCGTCTCTTCATTTCTTTCTAGCAAGGCTCCACTTGTCGTTGTAAGGTCTGATTCGCCATTAAAGATCTTGAAAACATGTTGTATGACCACATCATTCACTAAATTCACTGCAACAACCTCATATATACTCTCTTGGGACTAGGAATATGTTGAATTGCATTAAACAAAGAGTCTTTGATGATTTATAGCATTTCTCACAATCATTTGATGCTTAATTACTCAAAAATGAGACCGTTTCTTCATTTCTTTCTAGCAAGGCTCCACTTTTCGTTGTAAGGTCTGATTCGCCATTAAAGATCTTGAAAACATGTTGTATGACCACATCATTCACTAAATTCACTGCAACAACCTCATATATACTCTCTTGGGACTAGGAATACGTTGAATTGCATTAAACAAAGAGTCTTTGATGATTTATAGCATTTCTCACAATCATTTGATGCTTAATTACTAAAAAATGAGACCGTCTCTTCATTTCTTCCTAAAAAGGCTCGACTTTTTGATATGAACTCCGATTATTTGTAAACTGTTGGTAAAGGATTGTTCTAACAAAGGTTACAGGATTTTGGAGTTCTGAGCTAATGATTATAAACAACCAAGAACCGGAACTATATGATTTAGGCGCCACTCCCAACAACAAAATGTTGAAGAAGATAAGTCTATTGAACCAACACACTCAAGTATGAAAGTTCAGAATTAGTTCTCAAAGAACCAGAGGAAATAGCTCATACATTCATCATCTGCCGTCCTCCCCTCTAACCACCCTTTTTATATGCTAGCCCCCCTAAACCCTAGCTAATAAGATGGGCTTCTTAAGGAAATTCATCCAATCTGCCAGCCACCCTTGTTATATGCTAATAAGATGGGCTTATTAAGGAAATTCGTCCAATCTGCCAGCCACCCCTTTTTATATGCTCATAAGATGGGCTTATTAAGGAAATTGTTCCAACTCACGAAATAATAATAATAACCCATGAAAATAACCCATTTAAATGCCCAAATATGGGCTCCCAAATCCAACTTCCTTTCCAAGGTCATGGTTCTCGATTTCCTCCACAGATGACACATTCGTAAGCCTTGGCGAAGCCTCCATCATCCTTAACTCGTACATAGCAACTTCTTGATAGCACAACAAGTTGTTGAGAGCTTCCTTTATTTTCATTGACCTTGCCCTTGTCATTGGTCCTCCAAGGTTTTGCAAAGCATCAACTCCCTTGTTGATTTGAGCTAGTACAATAGGGCTTCCATCACTTTTCGTTGTAATCACTCATTCACACTTAAAGATCTTGAAAACAACATGTGTGACCACATCATTCACTAAATTCATTGCAACAACCTCATCTATACTCTCTTGGGACTAGGAATATGTTGAATATCATTAGACAAACAGTCTTTGATGATTTATAGCATTTCTCCAAGTATTTGATGCTTAATTACTCGAAAATGAGACCGTCTCTTAATTTATTCCTAACAAGGATCCACCTTTCATTGTAATGACTCATTCATAGTTAAAGATCTTGAAAACAGCACGTATGACCACATTATTCACTAAATTCACTGCAACAACCTCATCTATACTCTCTTGGGACTAGGAATATGTTGAATTACATTAAACAAAGAGTCCATGATGATTTATAGCATTTCTCATAAGCATTTGATGCTTAATTACTCAAAAATGAGACCGTGTCTTCATTTCTTCCTAACAAGGCTCCACTTTTCCTTGTAATGACTCATTTAACCCTAAAGATCTTGAAAACAGGTTGTATGACCACATCATTCACTAAATTCAGTGCAACAACCTCACCTGTACTCTCTTGGGACTAGGACTACGTTGAATTGCATTAAACAAAGAGTCCTTGATGATTTATAGCATTTCTCACAAGTATTTGACACTTAATTACTCAAAAATGAGACCGTCTCTTTATTTCTTCCTAACAATGCTCCAGTTCTCATTGTAATGACTCATTCACACTAAAAGATCTGGAAAACAACTTGCATGACCACATCATTCTCTAAATTCACTGCAACAACCTCATCTATACTCTCTTGGCACTAGGAATACGTTGAATTGCATTAAACAAAGAGTCCTTGATGATTTATAGCATTTCTCACAAGCATTTGATGCTTAATTACTCAAAAATGAGATTGTCTCTTCAGTTCTTCCTAACAAGGCTCTACTTTTCGTTGTAATGGCTCATTCACCCTTAAAGAACTTGAAAACAGGTTGTATGACCAAATCATTGGCTAAATTCATTGCAAGAACCTCATCTATACTCTCTTGGGACTAGGAATACGTTGAATTGCATTAAACAAAGAGTCTTTGATGATTTATAACATTTCTCACAAGTATTTGATTCTTAATTACTCAAATATCAGACCATCTCTTCATTTCTTCCTAACAAGCCTTCACTTTTCGTTGTAATGACTCATTCAACCTCAAAGATCTTGGAAACAGGTCGTATGACCACATCATTCACTAAATTCATTGCAACAACCTCATCTATACTCTCTTGGGACTACGAATATGTTGAATATCATTAGACCAAGAGTCTTTGATGATTTAAAGCATTTCTCACAAGTATTTGATGCTTAATTACTTGAAAATGAGACCGTCTCTTCATTTATTCCTAACAAGGCTCCACTTTTCGGTGTAATGAGTCATTCACACTTAAAGATCTTGAAAACACCATGTATGGCCACATCGTTCACTAAATTCACTGCAACAACCTCATCTATACTCTCTTCGGACTAGGAATATGTTGAATTGCATTAAACTAAGAGTCTTTGATGATTGATAGCATTTCTCACAAGCATTTGATGCTTAATTACTCAAAAATGAGACCGTCTCTTCATTTCCTCATAGCAAGGCTCCACTTTTCGATGTAAGGGCTCATTCGCCATTAACAATCTTGAAAACAGGTTGTATGACCACATCATTCACTAAATTCACTGCAACAACCTCATCTATACTCTCTTGGGACTAGGAATACGTTGAATTGCATTAAACAAAGAGTCTTTCATGATTTATAGCATTTCTCATAAGCATTTGATGCTTAATTACTCAAAAATGAGACTGTCTCTTCATTTCTTCCTAAAAAGGCTCCACTTTTCGTTGTAATGACTCATTCACATGTAAAGATCTTGAAAACAGCATGTGTGACCACATCATTCAATAAATTCATTGCAACAACCTCATCTAAACTCTATTGGAACTAGGAATATGTTGAATATCATTAGACAAACAGTCTTTGATGATTTATAGCATTTCTCCAAGTATTTGATGCTTAATTACTCGAAAATGAGTCTGTCTCTTCATTTATTCCTAACAAGGATCCACTTTTCGTTGTAATGACTCATTCACAGTTAACGATCTTGACAACAGCACGTATGACCACATTATTCACTAAATTCACTACAACAACCTCATCTATACTCTCTTGGGACTAGGAATATGTTGAATTGCATTAAACAAAGAGTCCTTGATGATTTATAGCATTTCTCACAAGCATTTGATGCTTAAGTACTAAAAAATGAGACCGTCTCTTCATTTCTTCCTAGCAAGGCTCCACTTTTCGTTGTAAGGGCTCATTCGACATTAAAGATCTTGAAAACTATTTGTATGGCCACATCATTCACTAAATTCACTGCAACAACCTCATCTATACTCTCTTGGGACTAGGAATACGTTGAATTACATTAAACAAAGAGTCTTTGATGATTTATAGCATTTCTCACAAGCATTTGATGCTTAATTACTCAAAAATGAGACTGTCTCTTCATTTCTTCCTAACAGGACTCCAGTTTTCGTTGTAATGACTCATTCAACCTCAAAGATCTTGAAAACAGGTTGTATGACTGCATCATTCACTAAATTCATTGCAACAACCTCATCTATACTCTCTTGGGACTAGGAATATGTTAAATATCATTACACCAAGAGTCTTTGATGATTTATAGCATTTCTCACAAGTATTTGATTGTTAATTACTCGAAAATGAGACCGTCTCTTCATTTATTCCTAACAAGGCTCCACTTTTCGTTGTAATGACTCATTCACACTTAAAGATCTTGAAAACAGCATGTATGGCCACATCATTCACTAAATTCACTGCAACAACCTCATCTATACTCTCTTCGGACTAGGAATATGTTGAATTGCATTAAACAAAGAGCCTTTGATGATTGATAGCATTTCTCACAAGCATTTGATGCTTAATAACTCAAAAATGAGACCGTCTCTTCATTTCTTCCTAGCAAGGCTCCACTTTGCATTGTAAGGACTCATTCAACCTTAAAGATCTTGAAAACAGGTTGTATGACCACATCATTCACTAAATTCATTGCAAGAACCTCATCTATACTCTGTTGGGACTAGGAATTGATGCGGAAAACCCCAAAAAGACGTGGCTTAAGGACCCAACACACACAATGCATCAAAGAACAACTAGGAAAACTAAATCAGAGTTTAATAACACAAACCCTAGACCCAATATTCGAAGGAACACGAACCTAGGGTATTCAAGATTGATATGGATGCCACACTGCAGAAAAGAAAGGAATTGGTAGTGATAAGTTGATTAGAACGCCACAAGAAGAATTACCTCTTGATAATTTCTTCAGTTCTTAAAAGAACCGAGAGAGAAAAACCCTTGCTTTCTATTTCACTCAAAGTTGTTTTATCTTTTTTTTTTTTGTATACAAGGGGTGCCTATTTATAGGCTAAGATTGCAATCCTAAAGGGGCACAAATTCCTACTTAGGGCAATTCATTATTTAGGAGGAATTCCTATGTAGGTATAAATTCTTACACAGAAAATAAACACCTTATTTGGAGTGACTTCTATTCCTTAATCCTAACACTTTAAGTATTCCAATGATATTAAGGGTGAATGAGTCTTTACAATGAAAAGTGGAGTCTTGTTAGGAAGAAATGAAGTGACGGTCTCATTTTTGAGTAATTAAGCATCAAATCCTTGTGAGAAATGTTATCAATCATCGAAAAGTCTTTGTTTAATGAAATTCAACATGTTCCTTGTCCCAAGAGAGTATAAATGCAATGGTTGCAATCAATTTAGTGAATGATGGCGTCATACAACATGTTTTCAAGATCTTTAAGGTTGAATGAGTGATTACAATGAAAAGTGGAGCTTTGTTAGGAAGAAATAAAGAGACGGTCTCATTTTTGTGTAATTAAGCATTAAATACTAGTGAGAAATGCTAGAAATCATCAAAGACTCTTTGTTTAATGCAATTCAACATATTCCTAGTCCCAAGAGGGTATAGATGAGGTTGTTGCAATGAACTTAGTGAATGATTTGGTCATACAACCTGTTTTCAAGTTCTTTAATGGCGACTGGGCCCTTACAATGAAAATTGGAGCCTTGTTAGGAACAAATGAAGAGACGGTCTCATTTTTTAGTAATTAAGTATCAAACGCTTGTGAGAAATGCTAGAAATCATCAAAGACTCTTTGTTTAATGCAATTCAACATATTCCTAGTCCCAAGAGAGTATAGATGAGGTTGTTGCAGTGAATTTAGTGAATGATGTGGTCATACAACCTGTTTTCAAGATCTTTAATGGCGAATGAGCCCTTACAATGAAAAGTGGAGCCTTGTTAGGAAGAAATGAAGAGACGGTCTCATTTTTGAGTAATTAAGCATCAATCGCTTGTGAGAAGTGCTAGCAATCATCAAATACTCTTTGTTTAATGCAATTCAACATATTCCTAGTCCCAAGAGAGTATAGATGATGTTGTTGCAATGAATTTAGTGAATGATTTGGTCATACAACCTGTTTTCAAGATCTTTAAGGGTGAATGAGTCTTTACAACGAAAAGTAGGGCCTTGTTAGGAAGAAATGAAAAGTCAGTCTTATTTTTCAGTAATTAAGCATCAAATGCTTGTGAGAAATGCTATCAATCATGAGAGACTCCTTGTTTAATGCAATTCAACATATTCCTCGCCCCAAGAGAGTGTAGATGAGGTGGTTGGAATGAATTTAGAGAATGATGGGGTCATACAACCTGGTTTCAAGATCTTTAACGTTTAATGAGTGATTACAACAAAAAGTAGAGCCTTGTTCGGAAGAAATAAAGAGATTGTGAGAAATGCTAGAAATCATCAAAGACTCGTTGTTTAATGCAATTCAACATATTCGTAGGCCCAAGAGGTTATAGATGAGGTTGCTGCAGTGAATTTTAGTGAATGATGTGGTCATACAAGCTGTTTTAAAGATCTTTTAGTGTGAATGAGTCATTACAACGAAAAGTGGAGCCTTGTTAGGAAGAAATGAAGTGACGATCTCATTTTTGAGTAATTATGCATCAAATGCTTGTGAGAAATGCTATAAATCATCAAAGACTCATTGTTTAATGCAATTCAACATATTCCTAGTTCCAAGAGAGTATAGATGAGGTTGTTGCAATGAATTTGGGGAATGATGTGGTCATACAACGTGTTTTGAAGATCATTAAGTTTGAATGAGTCATTACGACGAAAAGTGGAGCCTTGTTAGGAAGAAATGAAGTGATGGTCTCATTTTTTAGTAATTAAGCACCAAATCCTTATGAGAAATGCTATCAATCATCAAAGAGTCTTTGTTTAATGCAATTCAACATATTCCTCCTCCCAAAAGAGTATAGATGAGGTGGTTGCAATGAATTTAGTGAATGATGTTGTAACACAACCAGTTTTCAAGATCTGTAAGGGTGAATGAGTCATTACAATGAAAAGTGGAGCCTTGTTAGGAAGAAATGAAGTGACGGTCTCATTTTTGAGTAATTAAGCATCAAATCCTTGTGAGAAATGCTATCAACCATCAAAGAGTCTTTGTTTAATGAAATTCAACATATTCCTCGTCCCAAGAGAGTATAGATGCGGTGGTTGCAATGAATTTAGTGAATGATGGCGTCATACAACTTATTTTCAAGATCTTTAAGGTTGAATGAGGAATTAAAATGAAAAGTGGAGCCTTGTTAGGAAGAAATAAAGAGACAGTCTCATTTTTGAGTAATTAAGCATCAAATGCTTGTGAGAAATGCTATCAATCATCAAAGACTCTTTGTTTAAGGTGATTCAACATATTCGTAGTCTCTAGAGAGTATAGATGAGGCTGCCGCAACGAATTTAGTGAATGATTTGGTCATCCAACCTGTTTTCAGGATCTTTAATGGCGAACGAGCGCTTACAATGAAAAGTGGAGCCTTGTTAGGAAGAAATGAAGAGACTGTCTCATTTTTGAGTAATTAAGCATCAAATACTTGTGAGAAATGCAAGCAATCATCAAAGACTCTTTGTTTATTACAATTCAACATATTCCTCATCCAAGGAGAGTATAGATGAGGTGTTTGCAATGATATTAGTGAATGATGTGGTCATACAACCTGTTTTCAAGATCTTTATGGTTGAATGAGTGATTACAACGAAAAGTGGAGCCTTGTTAGGAAGGAATGAAAAGATGGTCTCATTTTTGAGTAATTAAGCATCAAATAGTTGTGAGAAATGCTAGAAATCATCAAAGACTCATTGTTTAATGCAATTCAACCTATTCCTAGGCCCAAGAAAGACTCTTTGTTTAATGCAATTCAACATATTCCTAGTCCCAAGAGAGTATTAATGAGGTTCTTGCAATGAATTTAGTGAATGATGAGGACATACAACCAGTTTTCAAGATCTTTAAGGGTGATTGAGCCCTTACAACGAAAAGTGGAGCCTTGTTAGGAAGAAATAAGAGGCGGTGTCATTTTTGAATAATTAAGCATCAAATACTTGTGAGAAATACTAGAAATCATCAAATTCTCATTGTTTAATGCAGTTTAACATATTCCTAGTGCCGAGAGAGTATAGATGAAGTTGTTGCAATGAATTTAGTGAATGATGTGGTCATACAACCTGTTTTCAAGATCTTTAATGGCCAATGAGCCCTTACAACGAAAAGTGGAGCCTTGTTAGGAAGAAATGAAGAGACGACCTCATTTTTGAGTAATTAAGCATCAAACGCTTGTGAGAAACGCTATCAATCATCAAAGACTCATAGTTTAATTCAATTCAAGATATTCCTAGTCCCAAGACAGTATAGATGAGGTTGCTGCAGTGAATTTAGTGAATGATGCGGTCATACAACCTGTTTTGAAGATCTTTAATGGCGAATGAGCCCTTACAACAAAAAGTGGAGCCTTGTTAGGAGGAAAGGAAGAGACGGCCACATTTTTGGGTAATTAAGCGTCAAACGCTTATGAGAAATGCTATCAATCATCAAAGGCTCATTATTTAATGCAATTCAACATATTCCTAGTCCTAAGAGAGTATAGATAAGGGTGTTGTAGTGAATTTAGTGAATGATGTGGTCATACAACCTGTTTTCAAGATCTTTAACGGCGAATGAGCCCTTACAACGAAAAGTGGAGCTTTGTTAGGAAGAAATGAAGAGACGATCTCATTTTTGAGTAATTAAGCATCAAATACCTGTGAGAAATGCAAACAATCATCTAAGACTCTTTGTTTAATGCAATTCAACATATTCCTCATCCTAGGAGAGTATAGATGAGGTGGTTGCAATGAATTTAGTGAATGATGTGGTCATACAATCTGTTTTCAAGATCTTTAAGGTTGAATGAGTGATTACAACAAAAAATGGAGCCTTGTTAGGAAGGAATGAAGAGGCAATCTCATTTTTGAGTAATTAAGCATCAAATACTAGTGAGAAATGCTAGAAATCATCAAAGACTCATTGTTTAATGCAATTCAACCTATTCCTAGGCCCAAGAAATACTCTTTGTTTAATGCAATTCAATATATTCCTAGTCTCAAGAGAGTATAGATGAGGTTGTTGCAGTGAATTTAATGAATGATGAGGTCATACAACCAGTTTCAAGATCTTTAAGGGTGATTGAGCCCATACAACGAAAAGTGGAGCCTTGTTAGGAAGGAATAAGAGACAGTGTCATTTTTGAGTAATTAAGCATCACATACTTGTAAGAAATGCTGGAAATCATCAAAGACTCATCGTTTAACGTAATTCAACATATTCCAAGTCCCGAGAGAGTATAGATGAGGTTGTTGCAATTAATTTAGTGAATGATGTGGTCATACAACCTGTTTTCAAGATCTTCAAGGTTGAATGTGTCATTACAACAAAAAGTGGAGCCTTGTTAGGAAGAAATGAAGAGACACTCTCATTTTTGAGTAATTAAGCATCAAATACTTGTGAGAAATGCTGTCAATCATCAAAGACTCTTTGTTTAATGCAATTCAACATATTCCTAGTCCTAAGAGAGTATAAATGAGGTTGTTGCAATCAATTTAGTGAATGATGTGGTCATACAACCTGTTTCGAAGATCTTTACGGGTGAATTAGTCATTACAACAAAAAGTTGAGCTTTGTTAGGAAGAAATAAGAGATGGTGTCATTTTTGAGTAATTAAGCATCAAATACTTGTGAGAAATGCTAGAAGTCATCAAAGACGCATTGTTTAATGCAATTCAACATATTCCTAGTCCCAAAAGAGTATAGATGAGGTTGTTGCAATAAATTCAGCGAATGATGTGGTCATACAAACTGTTTTCAAGATCATTAAGGTTGAATGTGTCATTACAACGAAAAGTGGAGCCTTGTTAGGAAGAAATGAAGAGACGATCTCATTTTTGGGTAATTAAGCATCAAAGGCTTATGAGAAATGCTATCAATTGTCAAAGACTCTTTGTATAATGCAATTCAACATATTCCTCATCCCAAGAGAGTATAGATGAGGTTGTTGGAATCAATTTAGTGAATGATTTGGTCATACAACCTGTTTTCAAGATCTTTAAGGTTGAATGAGTCATTACAACAAAAAGTGGAGCCTTGTGAAGAAGAAATGAAGAGACGGTCTCATTTTCGAGTAATTAAGCATCAAGTGCTTCTGGGAAATGCTATAAATCATCAAAGACTTTTTGTTTAATGCAATGTAACATATTTGTAGGCCAAAGAGAGTATAGATGAGGTTGTTGCAATGAATTTAGTGAATGATTTGGTCATACAACCAGTTTTCAAGATCTTTAAGGGTGATTGAGCCCTTACAACAAAAAGTGGAGCCTTGTTAGGAAGAAATGAAGATACAGTCTCATTTTTGAGTAATTAAGCATCAAATACTTGTGAGAAATGCTAGAAATTATCAAAGACTCATTGTTTAAAGCAATTCAACATATTCCTAGTCTCGAGAGAGTATAGATGAGGTTGTTGCAATGAATTTAGTGAAGGATGTGGTCATACAACCTGTTTTCAAGATCTTTAAGGTTGAATGAGTCATTACAACGAAAAGTGGAGCCTTGTTAGAAAGAAATGAAGAGACAGTCTCATTTTTGAGTAATTAAGCATCAAATGCTCGTGAGAAATGCTAGAAATCATCAAAGACTCTTTGTTTAATGCAATTGAACATAGTCCTAGTCCCAAGAGAGTATAGAGGTGGTTGTTGTAATGAATTTAGTGAATGATGTGAACATACAACCTGTTCTCAAGATCTTTAAGGGTGAATGAGTCATTACAACGAAAAGTGGAGCCTTGTTAGGAAGAAATGAAGAGACGGTCTCATTTTTGAGTAATTATGCATCAAATACTTGTGAGAAATGCTAGTAATCATCAAAGACTCTTTGTTTAATGCAATTCAACATATTCCTAGTCCCGAGAGAGTATAGATGAGGTTGCTGCAATGAATTTAGTGAATGATGAGGTCATACAACCAGTTTTCAAGACTTTTAAGGGTGATTGAGCCCTTACAACAAAAAGCAGAGCCTTGTTAGGAAGAAATATGAGACGGTGTCTTTTTTGAGTAATTAAGCATCAAATACTTGTGAGAAATGCTAGAAATTATCAAAGACTCATTGTTTTATGCAATTCAACATATTCCTAGTCCCGAGAGAGTATAGATGAGGTTGTTGCAATGAATTTAGTCAATGATGTGGTCATACAACCTGCTTTTATGAGCTTTAAAGTTGAATGAGTCATTACAATGAAAAGTGGAGGAAGAAATGAAGAAACAATCTCATTTTTGAGTAATTAAGCATCAAATCCTTGTCAGAAATGCTAGAAATCGTCAAAGACTCTTTGTTGAATGCAATTCAACATGTTCCTAGTCCCAAGAGAGTATAGATGAGGTTGTTGCAATGAATTTAGTGAATGATGAGGTCATACAACCAGTTTTCAAGATTTTTAAGGGTGATTGAGCCCTTACAACAAAAAGCAGAGCCTTGTTAGGAAGAAATATGAGACGGTGTCTTTTTTGAGTAATTAAGCATCAAATACTTGTGAGAAATGCCAGAAATTATCAAAGACTCATTGTTTTATTCAATTCAGCATATTCCTAGTCCCAAGAGAGTATAGATGAGGTTGTTGCAGTGAATTTAGTCAATGATGTGGTCATATAACCTGCTTTCATGAGCTTTAAAGTTGAATGAGTCATTACAACGAAAAGTGGAGCCTTGTTAGGAAGAAATGAAGACACGGTCTAATTTTTCAGTAATTAAGCATGAAATACTTGTCAGAAATGCTAGAAATCGTCAAAGACTCTTTGTTTAATGCAATTCAACATGTTCCTAGTCCTAAGATAGTATAGATGAGGTTGTTGCAATGAATTTACTGAATGATGTGGCCCTACAACCTGTTTTCAACATCCTTGAGGTTGAATGAGTCATTACAACGAAAATTGGAGCCTTGTTAGGATGAAATGAAGACACGGTCTCATTTTTGAGTAATTAAGCATCAAATACTTGTGAGAAATGCGAGAAATCATCAAAGACACTTTGTTTAATGCAATTCAACATATTCCTAGTCCCAAGTGAGTATAAATGAGGTTGTTGCACTGAATTTTGTGAATGATGCATTCATACAAGCTGTTTTCAGGATCGTTTAGTGTGGATGAGTCATTACAATGAACAGTGGAGCCTTGTTAGGAAGAAAGGAAGAGACGGTCCCATTTTTGAGTAATTAAGCATCAAATGCTTGTGAGAAAAGCTACAAATCATCAAAGACTCTTTGTTTAATGCAATTCAACATATTCCTAGTCCCAAGTGAGTATAGATGAGGTTGTTGCACTGAATTTAGAGAATAGTGGGTTCATACAAGCTGTTTTCAGGATCTTTAAGTGTGGATGGGTCATTACAATGAAATGTGGAGCATTGTTAGGAAGAAATGAAGAGACGATCTCATTTTTTAGTAATTAAGCATCAAATAGTTATGAGAGATGCTATAAATCATCAAAGACTCATTGTTTAATGCAATTCAACATAGTCCTAGTCCCAAGAGAGTATAGATGAGGTTGTTGCAATGAAGTTAGTGAATGATGTGGTCATATAACCTGTTTCCAAGATCTTTAAAGGTGAATGAGTCATTACAATGAAAAGTGGAGCCTTGTTACGATGAAATGAAGAGACGGTATCATTTTTGAGTAATTAAGCATCAAGTGCTTGTGAGAGATGCTATAAATAATCAAAGACTCTTTGTTTAATGCAATTCAACATATTCGTAGTCGCAAAAGAGTATAGATGAGGTTGTTGCAATGAAGTTTGTGAATGATGTGGTCCTACAAGCTGTTTTCAAGATCTTTTAGTTTGAATGAGTCATTACAATGAAAAGTGGAGCCTTGTTAGCAAGAAATGAAGAGATGGTATCATTTTTGAATAATTAAGCATCAAATGCTTGTGAGAGATGCTATAAATAATCAAAGACTCTTTGTTTAATGCAATTCAACATATTCGTAGTCCCAAGAGAGTATAGATGAGGTTGTTGCAATGAATTTAGTGAATGATTTGGTCATACAACCTGTTTTCAAGATCTTTAATGGCGAATGAGCCCTTACAATGAAAAGTGGAGCCTTGTTAGGAAAAAATGAAGAGACGATCTCATTTTTGAGTAATTAAGCGTCAAATACTTGTGAGAAATGCTAGAAATCATCAAAGACTTTTTGTTTAATGCAATTCAACATATTCCTAGTCCCAAGAGAATATATATGAGGTTGTTTCAATGAATTTAGTAAATGATGTGGTCATACAACCTGTTTTCAAGATGTTTAAGGATGAATGAGTCATTACAACAAAAAGTGGAGCCTCGTTAGCAAGAAATGAAGAGACGGTCTCATTTTTGAGTAATTGAGCATCAAATGCTTGTGAGAGATGCTATAAATCATCAAAGACTCATTGTTTAATGCGATTCAACATATTCCTAGTCCCAAAAGATTATAGATGAGGTTGTTGCGATGAAGTTAGTGAATGATGTGGTCATACAACCTGTTTCCAAGATCTTTAAGGGTGGATGAGTCATTACAACAAAAAGTGGAGCCTTGTTAGGATGAAATGAAGAGACGGTCTCATTTTTGAGTAATTAAGCATCAAATGCTCGTGGGAGATGCTAGAAATCATCAAAGACTCTTTGTTTAAGGCAATTCGTATTTTCCTAGTCCCAGGAGAGTACAGATGAGGTTGTTGCAATGAATTTAGTGAATTATGTGGTGGCACAAGCTGTTTTCAAGATCTTTTAGTGTGAACGAGTCATTACAACGAAAAGTGAAGCCTTGTTAGGAAGAAATGAAGAGTCGATCTCATTTTTGAGTAATTAAGCATCAGAAATGCTATAAATCATCAAAGACTCTTTGTTTAATGAAATTCAACAAATTCCCAGTTCTAAGAGACAATAGATGAGGTTGTTGTAATGAATTTAGTGAATGATGTGGTCATACAACTGGTTTTCGAGATCTTTAAGGGTGAATGAGTCATTACAATGAAAAGAGGAGCCTTGTTAGGATAAAATGTAGAGACGGTCTCTTTTTTGAGTAATTAAGCATCAAATACTTGTGAGAAATTCTAGCAATCATCAAAGACTCCATGTTTAAGGCAATTCAACATATTCCTAGTCCTAAGAGTGTATAGATGAGGTTGTTGCAGTGAATTCAGTGAATGATGTGGTCATACAAGCTGTTTTCAAGTTCTTTAAGGGTGAATGAATCATTACAACGAAAAGTGGAGCCTTGTTAGGAAGAAATGAAGATACGGTCTCATTTCTGAGTAATTAAGCATCAAATTCTTGTGAGAAACTCTAGCAATCATCAAAGACTCCATGTTTAAGGCAACTCAACATATTCCTGGTCCCAGGAGAGTATAGATGAGGTTGTTGCAGTGAATTTAGTGAATGATGTGGTCATACAAACTGTTTTCAAGATCTTTTAGTGTGAATGAGTCATTACAACGAAAAGTGGAGCCTTGTTAGGAAGAAATGAAGAGATGGTCTCATTTTTGAGTCATTAAGCATCAAATACTTGTGTGAAATTCTAGAAATCATCAAAGACTCCATGTATAAGGCAATTCAACATATTCCTAGTCCCAAGAGAGTATTGATGAGGTTGTTGCAGCGAATTTAGTGAATGATGTGGTCATACAAGTTGTTTTCAAGATCTTTTCCTATGAATGAGTCATTACAACGAAAAGTGGAGCCTTGTTAGGAAGAAATGAAGAGACGGTCTCATTTTTGAGTAATTAAGCATCAAATGCTTGTGAGAGATGCTAGAAATATCAAAGACTCTTTGTTTAATGCAATTCAACATATTCCTAGTCCCAAGAGATTATAGATGTGGTTGTTGCAATGAATTTAGTGAATGATGTGGTCATACAAGCCATTTTCAGGATCTTTTAGTGTGAATGAGTCATTACAATGAAAAGTGGAGCCTTGTTAGGATGAAATGAAGGGACAGTCTCATTTTTGAATAATTGAGCATCAAATGCATGTGAGAAATGCTATAATTCATCAAAGACTCTTTGTTTAATGCAATTCAACATATTCCTAGTCCCAAGAGAGTATAGATGAGGTTGTTGCAGTGAATTTAGTGAATGATGTGGTCATACAAGCCGTTTTCAAGATCTTTTAGTGTGAATGAGTCATTACAACGAAAGGTGGAGCCTTGTTAGGATGAAATGAAGGGACGGTCTCATTTTTGAATAATTGAGCATCAAATGCATGTGAGAAATGCTATAATTCATCAAAGACTCTTTGTTTAATGTAATTCAACATATTCCTAGTCCCAAGAGAGTATAGATGAGGTTGTTGCAGTGAAGTTAGTGAATGATGTGGTCATACAAGCCGTTTTCAAGATCTTTTAGTGTGAATGAGTCATTACAACAAAAAGTGGAGCCTTGTTAGGATGAAATGAAGGGACGGTCTCCTTTTTTAATAATTGAGCATCAAATGCATGTGAGAAATGCTATAATTCATCAAAGACTCTTTGTTTAATGCAATTCAACATATTCTTAGTCCCAAGATAGTATAGATGAGGTTGTTGCAATGAATTTAGTGAATGATGTGGTCATACAAGCTGTTTTCAAGACCTTTTAGTGTGAATGAGTCTTTAGAACGAAAAGTGGAGCCTTGTTAGGAAGAAATGAAGAGACGGTCTCATTTTTGAGTCATTAGGCATCAAATCCTTGTGAGAAATTCTTGAAATCATCAAAGACTCCATGTTTAAGGCAATTCAACATATTCCTAGTCCCAAGAGAGTATAGATGAGGTTGTTGCAGTGAATTTAGTGAATGATGTGGTCAGTCAAGCTGTTTTCAAGATCTTTCAGTGTGAATGAGTCATTACAACAAAAAGTGGAGCCTTGTTAGGAAGAAATGAAGAGACAATCTCATTTTTGAGTAATTAAGCATCAAATGCTTGTGAGAAATGCTACAAATCATCAAAGACTCTTTGTTTAATGCAATTTAAGATATTTGTAGTCCCAAGTGAGTATAGATGAGGTTGTTTGATGCAGAAAACCCCAAAAAGACGTGGCTTAGGGACCCAACTCACACAAGGAATCAAAGAAGAACCAGGAAAGCTGAATCAGAGTTTAATAACTTATACCCTAGTCCCAACATTCAAACGAATACGAACCTAGGGTATTCAAGAAAGATATGGACACCACACTCCAGAAGTGGAAGGAATTGGGAGTGATAAGTCGATTTGAACGCCACAAGAAGAAAACCTTTTGATAAGTTCTTTAGTTCTTAAAAGAACAGAGGGAGAAAAACCCTTGCTTTCTATTTCGCTCGAAGTTGTCTGATTTCCAGAGCTTACAAGGGGTGCCTATTTATAGGCTTAGATAGCAATCCTAAAGAGGCAAAATTCCTATTTAGGGGAAATCCCTATTTTGGAGGAATTTCGGACTAATTCCAGCACATACAATGAACTCCTATTTAGGAGTGATGCTATTACTTAGTTTGACCTATTAAATATTCCAATTATATTTATTGGGCCTGGACTCTCTTTAAAACTTAAATTCGTACCATTTGAAGCTTGGTTGGCCTGAATGTCCTGAATCAGCCCATTCAATGCTTCTTTAATCTTTTTGGCTCTAGCTCGTGTTATTGGGCCTTCTGGAATGTGCAATGGACCTCTTGCATCCATTGATCCATTGAAGCTCTAGCTTGTGTTATTGGGCCTTCTAGAATGTGCAATGGATCTCTTGGATCTATTGAAGCCTTCCACCTATCATCTCCACGATTCTCATCATTCCCCCTTTCCTCGAAAGGATTCATCCTCAAATCATCACCTTGTTTATACTTGGTGATGTAGGGAAAGGTCTGAATGAATTTGATCCACTTGGTATGTCTTTTGTTCAACTTTCCTTGTACAAGGAAGACAGGAAGATCATTTAGTGTAAATGAGTCATTACAATGAAAGTGGAGCCTTGTTAGGAAGAAATGAAGAGACGGTCTCATTTTTGGGTAATTAAGCATCAAATGCTTGTGAGAAATGCTATAAATCATCAAAGACTCTTTGTTTAATGCAATTCAACATATTCCTACTCCCAAGTGAGTATAGATGAGGTTGTTGCACTTAATTTAGTGAATGATGGGTTCATACAACCTGTTTTCAGGATCTTTAAGTGTGGATGAGTCATTACAACGAAAAGTGGAGCCTTGTTAAGAAGAAATGAAGAGATGGTCTCATTTTTTAGTAATTAAGCATCAAATGCTCGTGAGAGATGCTATAAATCATCAAAGACTCTTTGTTTAATGCAATTCAACATATTGCTTGTCCCAAGAGAGTATAGATGAGGTTGTTGCAGTGAATTTAGTGAATGATGTGGTCATACAAGCTGTTTTCAAGATCTTTCAGTATGAATGAGTCATTACAACGAAAAGTGGAGCCTTGTTAGGAAGAAAAGAGGAGACGGACTCATTTTTGAGTAATTAAGCATCAAATACTTGTGAGAAACTCTAGCAATCATCAAAGACTTCATGTTTAAGGTAATTCAACAAATTCCTAGTCCCAGGAGAGTATAGATGAGGTTGTTGCAGTGACTTTAGTGAATGATGGGGTCATACAAGCTGTTTTCATGATCTTTTAGGGTGAATGAGTCATTACAACCAAAAGTGGAGCCTTGTTAGGAAGAAATGAAGAGACGGTCTCATTTTTGGGTAATTAAGCATCAAATACTCGTGAGATATGCTATAATCATCAAAGACTCTTTGTTTAATGCAATTCAACATATTGCTAGTCCCAAGACAGTATAGATGAGGTTGTTGCAGTGAATTTAGTGAATGATGTGGTTATACAAGCTGTTTTCAAGATCTTTCAGTGTGAATGAGTCATTACAACAAAAAGTGGCACCTTAATAGGAAGAAATAAAGAGACAATCTCATTTTTGAGTCATTAGGCATCAAATCCTTGTGAGAAATTCTTGAAATCATCAAACACTCCATGTTTAAGGCAATTCAACATATTCCTACTCCCAAGAGAGCATAGATGAGGTTGTTGCAGTGAATTTAGTGAATGATGTGGTCATACAAACTGTTTTCAAGATCTTCCGGTGTGAATAAGTCATTACAACAAAAAGTAGAGCCTTGTTAGGAAGAAATAAAGAGACAGTCTCATTTTTGAGTAATTAAGCATCAAATGTCCGTGAGAAATGCTATAAATCATCAAAGACTCCTTTTCTAATGAAATTCAACATATTTCTAGTCCCAAGAGAGTATAGATGAGGTTGTTGCAGTGAATTTAGTGAATGATGTGGTCATACAAGCTGTTTTCAAGATCTTTTAGTTTGAATGAGTCATTACAACAAAAAGTGGAGCCTTGTTTGGAAGAAATGAAGAGACGGTCTCAATTTTGGGTAATTAAGCATCAAATGCTTGTGAGAAATGCTACAAATCATCAAAGACTCTTTGTTTAATGCAAATCAACATATTCCTAGTCCTAAGAGAGTATAGACGAGGTTGTTGCACTGAATTTAGAGAATGATGTGGTCATACAAGCGGTTTTCAAGATCTTTTAGTTTGAATGAGTCATTACAACGAAAAGTGGAGCCTTGTTAGGAAGAAATGAAGAGATGATCTCATTTTTGAGTAATTAAGCATCAAATACTTGTGAGAAATGGTAGAAAACATCAAAGACTCTGGGCTTAATGCAATTCTACATATTCCTAGTCCCAAGAGAGTATAGATGAGGATGTTGCAGTAAATTTAGTGAATGATGTGGTCATACAAGTTGTTTTCAAGATCTTTTAGTGTGAATGAGTCATTACAACGAAAAGTGGAGCCTTGTTAGGAAGAAATGAAGAGACAGTCTCATTTTTGAGTAATTAAGCATCAAATACTTGTGAGAAATGGTAGAAAACATCAAAAACTCTTGGTTTAATGCAATTCTACATATTTCTATTCCCAATAGAGTATAGATGAGGTTGTTGCAGTGAGTTTAGTGAATGATGGGGTCATACAAGTTGTTTTCAAGATGTTGAAGTGTGAATGAGTCATTACAATGAAAAGTGGAGCCTTTTTAGGAAGAAATGAAGAGACGGTGTCATTTTTGAGTAATTAAGCATCAAATGATTGTGAGAAATGCTTGTGAGAAATGCTTTAACTCATCAAAGACTCTTTGTTTAAAGCAATTAAACATATTCCTAGTCCCAAGAGAGTATAGATGAGGTTGTTGCAATGAATTTAGTGAACTATGCAATCATACAAGCAGTTTTCAAGATCTTTATGTGTGAATGACTCATTACAACGAAATGTGGAGCCTTGTTAGGAAAAAAATGAAGAGATGGTCTCATTTTTGAGTAATTAAACATCAAATACTTGTGACAAAAGGTAAAAAAACAACAAAGACTCTTAGTTTAATGCAATTCTACATATTCCTAGTCCCAAGAGAGTGTAGATGAGGTTGTTGCAGTGAATTTAGTGAATAATGTGGTCATACATATTGTTTTCAAGATCTTTTAGTGTGAATGAGTCATTACAACGAAAAGTGGAGCCTTCTTAGGAAGAAATGAAGAGACGGTCTCATTTTTGAGTAATTAAGCATCAAATACTTGTGAGAAATGCTAGAATATTTGAATAAGTTAATTGAACAAAAATACAAGTAATGGACTCAATTGCATAAAATACACTTTAGTAGATTAATATTATAAATAGCAGTCCTAAGTTTCAATGTTGTGTTAAGCATATATCACTAGATGGGAGTGTAGAGCCTTCTTATTACAGTCAATTGCTTTTGCTTTTTCTTAAGTAATTTGCCTAAAGATTACGTAAATTATTTCAAATTGCGTTGAGGCAAAGGAGATAATTTTGAAAATTGCAAAATTTAAATTCAACAGAGTATTGACAATTCATTTATCCATAGCAGATTTAAAATTTCAAAAAAGTGCAAAATTGAAATATTTTGATTTTTAAATTTAATGTTAATGTCGTTTGATTTAATTTGTGAGAAAAATATAATATGTGAAAAATATAATATTTGAATATGTTAATTGAACAAAAACACAGGTAATGGACTCAATTGCATAAAATACACTTTATTTGATGAATATTATAAATAGAAAACCCAAATTTCATTGTTGTGTTAAGCATATATCCCTAGATGGGAGTGCATAACTTTCTTATTACAGTCCATTGCTTTTGCTTTTTCTTATGTAATGTGCCTGAAGATTATATAAGACATTTCAAATTGCGTTGAGGTAAAGGCGACAACTCAAAAAATTGCAAAATTTAAATTCAACAGAGTATTGACAATTCATTTATCCGTAGCAGATTTTAAAATTCTAAAAATTGCATAATTGAAATATTTTGATTTTTAAATTTATCGTTAATGTCGTTTGATTTAATTGGTGAGAAAAATATACTATGTGAAAAATATAATATTTGAATATGTTAATTGAACAAAAATACAAGTAATGGACTTAATTGCATAAAAGACACTTTAGTGGATGAATATTATAAATAGCAATCTCAAGTTTCAAGGTTGTGTGAAGCATATATCCCTAGATGGGAGTGCAAAACGATTTTATTAGAGTCCATTGCTTTTCCTTTTTCTTAAGTAATTTGTCTGAAGGCAGGAATTCTATAAATCATTTCAAATTACATTGAGGCAAAGGAGATAATTAAGAAAATTCAAAAATTTAAATTCAACAAATTTTTGACAATTTATTTATCCCTAAAAGACTTTAAAATTTTAAAAATTGCAAAAATACAATATTTTGATTTTTAAATTTGTTGTTAAAGTCATTTGATTTGATTAGTGGGAAAAATATAATATTTGAATAAGTTAATTGAACAAAAATACAAGTAATGGACTCAATTGCATAAAATACACCTTAGTGGATGAATATTATAAATAGCAATCCCAAATTTTAATGTTGTGTTAAGTATATATCCCTAGATGGGGGTGCAGAACGTTCTTATTACAACCCATTACTTTTGCTTTTTCTTAAGCAATTTGCGTGAAGATTATATAAATTATTTCAAATTGCGTTAAGGCAAAAGAGACAATTCTGAAAATTGCAAAATTTAACTTCGAGAGAGAATTGACAATTCATTTATCCCAAACTGATTTTAAAATTCTAAAAATTGGAAAATTGAAATATTTTAACTTTTAAATTTATTATTAATGTCATTCGATTTAATTGGTGAGAAAAATATAATGTGTGAAAATTATAATATTTAAATATGTTAATTGAATAAAAATACAAGTAATGGACTCAATTGCATAAAATAGACTTTAGTCGATGAATATTATAAATAGCAATCCCAAGTTCCAATGTTGTGTTAAGCATATATCCCAAAATGGGAGTGCAAAACCATCTTATTACAGTCCATTGCTTTTCCTTTTTCTTAAGTAATTTGCCCAAAGATTATAGAAATCATTTCAAATTATGTTGAGGCAAAGGAGACAATTCAAAAAACTACAAAATTTAAATTCAACAGAGTATAGACAATTCACTTATCCCTAGCAGATTTTAAAATTCGAAAATTTGAAAAATTGAAATATTTTGATTTTTAAATTTATTGTTAATGTTATTTGAATTGATTGGTGAGAAAAATACAATATTTGAATAAGTTAATAGAACAAAAATACAAGTAATGGACTCAATTGCATAAAATACACTTTAGTGGATGAATATTATAAATGGCAATCCCAAGATTCAATGTTATGTTAAGCATATAACCTTAGATGGGAGTGCAGAACCTTCTTATTACAGTCCCATTGCTTTTGCTTTTTCTTCAGTAATTTGCCTGAAGATTATATAAATCATTTCAAATTGCGTTGAGGCAAAGGAGACAATTCAAAAAATAGCAAAATTTAAATTTAACAGAGTATTAACAATTCATTTACCCCCACCAGATTTTAAAATTCTAAAAATTGCAAAAATGCAATATTTTGATTTTTAAATTTGTTGTTATGTTGTTTGTATTCATTGGTGAGAAAAATACAATATTTGAATAAGTTAATTGAACAAAAATACAAGTAATGGACTCAATTGTATAAAATACACTTTAGTGGACGAATATT
>JAIRCJ010000415.1:11681-37829 GCA_020883675.1 Bruguiera gymnorhiza | reverse complement strand
AGAAAATTAAAAAAATTACAAGTTAAAATTCAACTAATTATTTACAATATATTTATCCTATAAGACTTTTAAAATTCTAAAAATTGAAAAAATGCAATGTTTTGATTTTTAAATTTATTGTAATGTCATTACATTTGAATGGTGAGAAAAACATAATATTTGAATATGTTAATTGAACCAAAAATACAAGTAATGGACTCAATTGTATAAAATACACTTTAGTGGATGAATATTATAATTAGCAATCTTAAACTTCAATGTTGTGTCAAGCATATTGCTCTTTGAAGGAGTGGGAAACTTCTTATTAGAGTCCATTGCATTTGCTTTTTCTTAAGTAATATATTTAGACTAAAATTATATAAATCATTTGAAAAAGCATTGTACAAAGGAAGACAATTAAAAAATTTCAAAAGTTAAATTCAACTAATTATTAACAATGCATTCATCCTTATAAGAATTTAAAATTCTAAAAATTAAAAAATTGCAATGTTTTGATTTTTAAATTTATTGTAAATGCCATTGCATTTGAATGGTGAGAGAAACATAATATTTGAATACATTAATTGAACAAAAATACAAGTAATGGACTCAATTGTCTAAAATACACGTTAGTGGATGAATATTATAATTAGCAATCTCAAGCATCAATGTTAGGTCAAGCATATTGCTCTTGAAGGGAGTGCGAAAGCTTCTTATTAGAGTCCATTGCATTTGGTTTTTCTTAAGTAATTATATATCTTAGAACTAAAATTTGTATTAAGTCATTTGAAAGAGCATTGTCGCAAAGGAAACAAATTAAGAAAAATTACATACAAGTTAAAATTCAATAGATTTATTAAACAATCATTTATCCTATAAGATATTTAAAATTCAAAAAATTGAAAAAGTTCCATCGTTTGCATTTAATTTATTGTTATGCACACATGAGCAATTTAGAATGGTGAGAAAAACACAATAATTGAATATGTTAATTGAACAAACAAATACAAGTAGATGGACTCCATTGAAAAAAATACATTTTAGTGGATGAATATTCTAAGTAGCAATCCCAAGCTTCAATGTTGGGTTAAGTATATTGCTCTTGAGGGGAGTGGGGAAACTTCTTGTTAGAGTCCATTGCATTTGCTTTTGTCTTAAATAATATATTTTGAGACTAAAATTATATAAATCATTTGAAATAGCCTTGTCACAAAGGAGACAATTAAAAAAATTATAAAAGTTAAATTCAATTGATTATTAACAATGTATTTATCCCTAAAAGACTTTAAAATTCTAAAAATTGAAAAAGTGCAATGTTTTGATTCTTAAATTTATTGTTAATGCCATTGCATTTGAATGGTGAGAAAACCATAACATTTGAATATGTTAATTGAACAAAAATACAAGTAATGGACTTAAGCATCAATGTTTACTCAAGCATATGGCTCTAAAGCGTAGTGGGCCAACTTCTTATTAGAGTCTATTACATTCGCTTTTATTTAATTAACATGTTTGTATACTAAAATGATATAAATCATGTCAAATTGCATTGTGGTAATGGAGACAATTAAAAAAAATTTAAAAATTTAAATTCACTTGAGTGTTAACGAAGAATTTCTCCCTATCAAACTTTCAAATTCTAAAAATTAAAATAATGCAATGATTTTATTTTTTAAATAATTTTTAATACCATTGCATTTTCAATGGTGGGATAAACCTAATATTTGAATATGTTAATTTACCAAAATAAAAACAATGGACTCCAATGTATAAAATACAATTTAAGGGATGACTATTATAAATTCCAATCCCAAGTTTCAATGTTGGGTCAAGCATATAGCTCTAGAGCGTAGTGGGCTAACTTCTTATTAAAGTCCATTGCATTCGCTTTTATTTCATTAACATGTTTGTATACAAAAACTATATAAATCATGTCAAATTGCATTGTGGTAATGGAGACAATTAAAAAAATTAAAAAATTTAAATTCACTTGAGTGTTAATGGAGAATTTCTCCCCATAAACCTTTCAAATTCTAAAAATTAAAATAATGCAATGCTTTTATTTTTTAAATAATTTTTAATACTATTGCATTTTCAATGGGGAGATAAACTTAATATTTGAATATGTTAATTTGCCAAAATAAAAGCAATGGACTTAAATGTGTAGAATACACTTTAGGGATAACTATTATAAATTACAATCTCAATCTTTAATGTTGGATCAAGCATATAGCTCTAGAGGATAGTGGGCTAACTTCTTATTAAAGTCCATTGCATTCGCTTTTATTTAATTAACATGTTTGTATACTAAAATTATATAAATCATGTCAAATTGCATTGTGGTAATAAAGAGAATTAAAAAAATTACAAAATTTAAATTCACTTGAGTATTAACAAAGAATTTCTCCCTTTAAGACCTTAAAATTCTAAAAATGAAAATAACACAATCTTTTATGTCTTAATTTTCTTAATACCATTGCATTTTGAATGGTGGGATAAACGTAATATTTGAATATATTAATCAAACAAAAATAAAAATAAGGCACTCAATTGCACGAAATACACTTTAGTGGATGACTATTATAAATTCCAATCCCGAGTTTCAATGTTGGATCAAGCATATAACTCTAGAGGGTAATGGGCTAACATCCTATTAGGGTCCATTGCATTCGCTTTTATTTCACAAACATGTTTATATACTAAAATTATATAACTCATGTCAAATTGCATTATGATAATAGGGACAATTAAAAAAATTACAAAATTTAAATTCACTTGAGTATTAAAGAAGAATTTTTCCCTGAAAAACTTTAAAATTCTAAAAATTAAAATAATGCAATGTTTTTATTTTTTAAATAATTTTTAAAGCCATTGCATTTTGAATGGTGAGATAAATGTAGTATTTGAATATGTTAATTGAACACAAATAAAAGTAATTGACTCAATTGTACAAAATACACTTTAGTGGATGACTATTATAAATTCCAATCACAAGCTTCAATGTTAGGTCAACCATATAGCTCTAGAGTGTAATGGGCTAACTTCTTATTAGAGTCCATTGCATTCCCTTTTATTTCATTAACGTGTTTGTATACGAAAATTATATAAATCATGTCAAATTGCATTGTGGTAATGGAGACAATTAAAAAAATTTAAAAATTTAAATTCACTTGAGTGTTAACGAAAGATTTCTCCTTATAAAACTTTCAAATTCTAAAAATTAAAATAATGCAATACTTTTATTTTTTAAATAATTTTTATTACCATTGCATTTTCAATGGTGAGATAAACCTAATTTTTGAATATGTTACTTTACCAAAATACAAGCAATGGACTCAAATGTGTATAATACACTTTAGGGATGACTATTATAAATTGCAATCTCAATCTTTAATGTTAGGTCAAGCATATAGCTCTAGAGCGTAGTGGGAGAGAATTAAAAAATTACAAAATTTAATTTCACTTGAGTATGAATGAAGAATTTCTCCCTCTAAGACCTTAAAATTCTAAAAATGTAAATAACAAAATGTTTTTATTTTTTAAAATTTTTTTAATAATATTACATATTGAATGGTGGGATAAACGTAATATTTGAAAATGTTAATCAAACAAAAATTAAAGTAAGGCACTCAATTGTACAAAATGAACTTTAGTGGAAGACTATTAGAAATTCCAATCTCAAGCTTTAATGTTGGATCAAACATATAGCTTTAGAGGCTAGTGGGCTAACATCTTATTAGAGTCCATTGCATTTGCTTTTATTTCATTAACATGTTTATATACTAAAATTATATAAATCATATCAAATTGCATTATGGTAATGGAGACAATTAAAAAAATTACAAAACTTAAATTCATTGAGTATTAATGAAGAATTTTTCCCTATAAGACTTTAAAATTCTAAAAATTAAAATAATGTGATGTTTTTATTTTTTAAATAATTTTTAATACCATTGCATTTTGAATGGTGAGATAAACATAATATTTGAATATGTTAATTGAACACAAATAAAAGTAATGGACTCAATTGTACAAAATACAGTTTAGCGGACGACTATTATAAATTCTAATTCCAAACTTCAATGTTAGGTCAATCATATAGCTCTTGAGCGTAATGGGCTAACTTTTTATTAAAATCCATGGCATTCGCTTTTATTTAATTAACATGTTTGTATTCTAATATTATATAAATCATGTCAAATAGCATTGTGGTAATGGAGACAATTAAAAAAATTACAAAATTTAAATTTACTTGAGTATTAACGAAGAATTTCACCCTTTAAGACTTTAAAATTCTAAAAATTAAAATAATGCAATGTTTTAATTTTTAAAAATTTTTTAATACCATTGCATTTTGAGTGGTGAGATAAATGTAATATTTGAATAAGTTAACTGAACACAAATAAAAGTAATGGACTCAATTGTATAAAGTACACTTTTATGGATGATTGTTATAAATTCCACTCCCAAGTTTTGATGTTAGGTTAAGCATATAACTCTACAGCGTAGGGGCTAACTTCTTATTAGAGTCCATTCCATTCACTTTTCTTTAATTAACATGTTTGTATACTAAAAGTATATAAATCATGTCATATTGCATTGTGGTAATGGAGACAATTAAAAAAATTGCTAAATTTAAATTCACTTGAGTATTAATGAAGAATTTCTCCCTGTAAGACTTTAAAATTTTAAAAATTAAAATGATGTAATATTTTTATTTTTTAAAATCTTTTTTACCACCATTGCATTTTGAATGGTGGGTTAAACATAATATTTGAATATGTTAATTGAACTAAAATTAAAGTAAGGCACTCAATTGTACAAAATACACTTTAGTGGATGATAATTATAAATTCCAATCTGAAGCCTCAATGTTGGTCAAACATATAACTCTACATCGTAGTGGGCTAACTTTGCATTTTCAATGGTGAGATCAACCTAATATTTGAATATGTTAATTTACCAAAATAAAAGCAATAGACTCAAATGTGTAGAATACACTTTAGGGATGACTATTATAAATTGCAATCTCAAGCTTTACTGTTGGGTCAAGCGTAGAGCTCTAGAGCATGGTGGGCTAACTTCTTATTAGAGTCCATTGTATTCGCTTTTATTTAATTAACATGTTTCTATACTAAAATTACATAAATGATGTCAAATTTCATTATTGCAATGGAGACAATTAAAAAACCTACAAAATTTAAATTCACTTAACTATCCACGAAAAATTTCACCCTATAAGACTTTAAAATTCTAAAAATTAAAATAATTCAATGTTATTATTTCATAAAAAAATTTTAATGCCATGACATTTTGAAGGGTGAGATAAATGTAATATTTGAATATGTCAATTGAACACAAAGAAAAACAATGGACTCAATTTTACAAAATACACTTTAGTGGATGACTATGATAAATTCTAATCCCAAACTTCAATGTTGGGTCAAGCATATAACTCTAGACCGTAGTAGACTAACTTTTTTTAGAGCCCATTGCACTCACTTTTCTTTAATTAACATGTCTATATACTAAAATTATATAAATAAGGTCAAATTGCATTGTGGTAAAGGAGACAATTAAAAAAATTACAAAACTTAAATTCACTTGAGTATTAACAAAGAATTTCTCTCTTTAAGACTTTAAAATTCTAAGAATTAAAATAATCCAATGTTATTATTTTTAGAAAAATTTTTAATACCATTGCATTTTCAATGGTGAGATAAACATAATATTTGAATATGTTAATTCAACACAATAAAAGTAATAGACACAATTGTAGAAAATACACTTTAGTGGATGACTGTTATAAATTCCAATCCCAAATTTCAATGTTGGGTCAAGCAAATAACTCTAGAGTGTAGTGGGTTAACCTTTTATTAAAGTCCATTCCATTCGTGCTTTTTTAATTAACATGTTTGTATACTAACATTATATAAATCATGTCAAATTGCTTTGTCATAAGGGAGACAATTAAAAAAATTTCAAAATTTAAATTCACTTGAGTATTGACGAAGAATTTCTCCCTATAAGACTTTAAAATTCTAAAAATTAAAATAATGCAATATTTTTAGTTTTTAAAATTTTTTTAATACCATTGCATTTTGAATGGTGAGATAAACGTAATATTTGAATATGTTAATTAAACAAAAATTAAAGTAAGGCTCTCAATTGTACAAAATACACTTTAGTGGATGACAATTATAAATTCCAATCCCAAGGTTCAATGTTGGGTCAAGTATAAAGCCCTAGAGCATAGTGGGTTAACTTCTCATTAAAGTATATTCCATTCGCTTTTATTTAATTAACATGCTTGTATACTAAAATTATATAAATAATGTTAAATTGCATTATGGTAATGGAGACATTTAAAAAGCTTACAAAATTTAAATTCACTTGAGTATTAACAAAGAATTTCTCCTTATAAGACTTTCAAATTCTAAAAATTTAAATAATGCAATGTTTTTAATTTTCAAATAGTTTGTAATACCATTGCATTTTCAACAATGAGATAAACCAAATATTTGTATATGTTAATTTGCCAAAATAAAAGCAATGGACTCAATTGTACAAAGACACTTTAGAGGATGACTATTATAAATTGCAATCTTAAATTTTAATGTTGGGTCAAGCATATAACTCTAAAGCGTAGTGGGCTAACTTCTTATTAAAGTTCATTCTATTCGCTTTTCTTTAATTAACATGTTTGTATACTAAAATTATATAAATCATGTCAAATAGCATTGTGGTAATAGAGATAATTAAAAAAATTAAAAAATTTAAATTCATTTAAGTATTAACAAAAAATTTCTCCCTATAAGACTTTAAAATTTTAAAAATTAAAATAATGAAATGTTTTTATTTTTAAAATTTTTTTAATACCATTTCATTTTGAATGGTGAGATAAACGTAATATTTGAATATGTTAATCGAACAAAAATTAAAGTAAGGTGCTCAATTGTACAAAATACACTTAAGTGGATGACAATTATAAATTCCCATCCCAAACTTCAATGTTGGGTCAACTATATAGCTTTAGAGTGCAGTGGGCTAACTTATTAGAGTCCATTGCATTTGCTTTTATTTAATTAACATGTTTATATACTAAAATTATATAAATGATATAAAATTGCATTGTGGTAATGGAGACAGTTAAAATTATAAAATTTAAATTCACTTGAGTATTAACGAAGAATTTCTCCCTATAAGACTTTCAAATTCTAAAAATTAAAATAATCCAATGCTTTTATTTTTTATATAATTTTTAATTCCATTTCATTTTCAACAGTAGGATAAATCTAATATTTGAATATGTTAATTTACAAAAATAAAAGCAGTGGACTCAAATGTGTAAAATACACTTTTGGGGATGACTATTATAAGTTGCAATCTCAAGTTTCAATGTTGATTCAAACATATAGCTCTAGAGTGTAGTGGGCTAACTTCTTATTAGAGTCCTTTGAATTCACTTTTATTTAATTAACATATGTGCATACTAAAATTATATAAATCATCTCAAATTGCATTGTAGTAATGGAGGTAATTAAAAAAAGAACAAAATTTAAACTCACTTAAGTATTATTGAAGAATTTCTCCCTGTAAGACTTTAAAATTTTAAAAATTAAAACAATGCAATGTTTTAATTTTTTAAATTTTTTTAATACCATCGAATTTTGAATGGTGGGATAAACTTAATATTTGAACATGTTAATAAAACAAAAATAAAAGTAAGGCACTCAATTATACAAAATACACTTTAGTGGATGACTATTATAAATCCCAATCTCGAGCTCTAATGTTGGATCAAGCATATAGCTCTAAAGGGTAGTGGACCAACATTTTTTTAGAGTCCATTGCATTCACTTTTATCTCATTAACATGTTTATATACTAAAATTATACAAATCATGTCAAATTGCATTATGGTAATGGAGACAATTCAAAAATTAAAAAATTTAAATTCACTTGAGTGTTAATGAAGAATTTCTCCCTGTAAGACTTTAAAATTCTAAAAATTAAAATAACACAATGTTTTTATTCTTCAAATAATTTTTAATACCATTGCATTTTCAACGGTAAGATAAACCTAATATTTGAATATGTTAATTTACCAAAATAGAAGCAATCGACTCAAATGTATAAAATACACTTTAGTAGATGACTATTATAAATTGGAATTTCAAGCTTCAATATTGGATCAAGCTTATAGCTCTAAAGCATAGTGGGCTAACTTCTTATTAGAGTCCATTGCATTCATTTTTAATTCAATAACATGTTTGTATACTAAAATTATATAAATCATGTCAAATTGTATTGTGGTAATGGAGGCAATTAAAAAAATTACAAATTTAAATTCACTTGAGTATTAACGAAGAATTTCTACCCGTAAGACTTTAAAATTCTAAGAATTAAAATAATGCAATGTTTTTATTTTATAAAATATTCATAATACCATTGCATTTTGAACGGTGAGATAAACATAATATTTGAATTTGTTAATTGAACACAAATAAAAGTACTTGACTTAATTGTACAAAATACACTTTAGTGGATGACTATTATAAATTCCAATCTCAAGTTTTAATATTAGGTCGAGCTTATAGCCCTAGAGCGTAGTGGGCTAACTTCTTATTAGAGTCCATTGCATTCCCTTTCATTTAATTAACATGTTTGTATACTAAAATTATATAAATCATGTCAAATTGCATTTGGTAATGGAGACAATTAAAAAATTATAAAATTTAAATTCACTTGACTATTAATGAAGAATTTCTTCCTATAAGACTCTGAAATTCTAAAAATTAAAATAATACAATATTTTTATTTTTAAATTTTTTTTTACCATTGCATTTTGAATGGTGAGATAAACATAATATTTGAATATGTTAAATGAAAAAAAAATTAAAAGTAATGGACTCAATTGTATAAAATATTCTTTAATGGATAAATATCATAAAGAGCAATGTCAAACTTTAATGTTAGGTTTAACATATAGCTCTATAAGGGTGTAGGCTAATTTCTTATTAGTATCCATTGTATTTGAGTTTTTTTTTTAAATTAACATGTTTATTTACTAAAATTATGAAAATCATGTCAATTTGAAAAGTGGTAATGGAGAGAATTAAAAAAATTACAATATTTAACTCCACTTAAATATTAAAAATGCATTTATCCCTCAAAATTTTAAGATTCTAATAATTAAAAAAATGCAATGTTTTTATTTTTTAAATTATTGTCAATAGGATTGCATTTTGAATGGTGAGAAAAACCTAATATTTGAATTTATTAATTGAACAAAAATACAAGTGATCAACTCAATTGTATAAAATACACTTTAATGGATGAATACTATAAATAGCAATCCCAAGCTTCGATGTTGGCTCAACGATATTGCTCTAAAGGGGATTAGGCTAACTTTTTATTAGAGTTCATTGCATTCGCATTATTTTACTGAACATGTTTGTATCCTAAATTATATAAATCATGTCAAATTGCATTGTTGCAATGGAGAAAATTAAAAAAATTACGATATTTAACGGAGCATTTATAGTTGTAAGATTTTAAAATTCTAAAAACATAAAAAAATGCAATGTTTTTATTTTTTAAATTATTGTTAATACCATTGTATTTTGAATGGTGAGACAAACTTAATATTTTAAGATGTTAATTGAACAAAAATACAAGTAATGAACTCAACTGTGTAAAATACACTTTAGTGGATGAATATTATAAATAGCAATCCCAAGCATTAATGTTGGGTGAACATATTGCTCTAGAGAGGAGTGGGCTAAAATCTTATTAGAGTCCATTGAATTCACATTTACTTAATTAACATGTTTGTATACTAAAATTATATAAATCATGTCAAATTGCATTGTGGACAATAAAAAAAATTATGAAATTTAAATTCACTTGAGTATTAACGAAGAATTTGTAATGTTTTTAATTTTTAAATAATTTGTAATACCATTGCATTTTCAACAATGAGATAAACCTAATATTTGTATATGTTAATTTGTCAAAATAAAAGCAATGGACTCAATTTTACAAAGTACACTTTACAAGATGACTATTATAAATTGCAATCTCAAGTTTCAATGTTAGGCCAAACATATAACTTTAAAGCGTAGTGGGCTAACTTTTATTAAAGTCCATTCCATTCACTTTTCCTTAATTAACATGTTTGTATACTAAAATTATATAAATCATGTCAAATTGCATTATGGTAATGGAGACAATTAAAAAAATTGCAAAATTTAAATTCACTTGAGTATTAACGAAAAATTTCTCCTTATAAGACTTTAAAATTTTAAAAATTAAAATAAAGCAATGTTTTTATTTTTTAAAATTTTTTTAATACCGTTGCATTTTGAATGGTGGGATAAACATAATATTTGAATATGTTAATGGAACAAAAATTGAAGTAAGGCACTCAATTGTACAAAATACACTTAAGTGGATGACAATTATAAATTTCAATCCCAAATTTCAATGTTGGGTCAAGCATACAGCTCTAGAGCACAGTGGGCTAACTTCTTATTAGAATCCATTGCTTTCGCTTTTATTTAATTAATATGTTTGTATACTAAAATTATATAAATGATGTAAAATTGCATTGTGATAATGGAGACAATTAAAAAATTATAAAATTTAAATTCACTTGAGTATTAACGAAGAATTTCCCCTATAAGACTTTCAAATTCTAAAAATTAAAATAATGCAATGCTTTTATTTTTTATATAATTTTTAATACCATTGCATTTTCAACGATGAGATAAACCTAATAATTGAATATGTTAATTTCCCAAAATAAAAGCAATCGACTCAAATGTCTAAAATACACTTTAGGGGATGACTATTATAAATTGCAATCTCAAGTTTCAATATTGGGTCAAGCATATAGCTCTAGAGTGTAATGGGCTAACTTCTTATTAGAGTCCATTGCATTCACTTTTATTTCATTAACATGTTTGCATACTAAAATTATATAAATCATGTCAAATTGCATTACGGTAATGGAGACAATTAAAAAAATTACAAAATTTAAATTTACTTGAGTATTAAAAAAAATTTCTCCCTCTAAGACTTTAAAATTCTAAAAAGAAAAATAATGCAAGGTTTTTATTTTTTTAAACAATTGGTAACACCATTGCATTTTCAATGGTGAGATAAACCTAATATTTGAATATGTTAATTTACCAAAATAAAAGAAATGGACTCAATTGTACAAAATACACTTTTGTGGATGACTATTATAAATTGCAATCTCAAGTTTCAATGTTAGGTCAAGCATAAAGCTCCAAAGTGTAGTGGTCGAACTTCTTATTAGAGTCTAATGCATTTGCTTTTATTTCATTAACATGTTTACATACTAAAATTATATAAATCATGTCAGATTGCATTACGCTAATGGAGACAATTAAAAAAATTACAAAATTTAAATTCCCTTGATTATTAACGAAGAATTTCTCCCTTTAAGACTTTAAAATTCTAAGAATTAAAATAATGCAATGTTTTAATTTTTAAAAAAATTTTTAATACCATTGCATTTTAAATGGTGAGACAAACGTAATATTTGAATATGTTAATTGAATAGAAATAAAAGTAATGGACACAATTGTACAAAATACATTTTAATGGATGACGGTTATAAATTCCAATCCCAAATTTCAATGTTGGGTCAAGCATATAGTTTTAAAGTGCAGTGGACTAACTTCTTATTAGAATCCATTGCATTCGCTTTTCTTTCATTAACATGTTTGTAAAATAAAATTATATAAATTATGTTAAATTGCATTGTGGTAATGGAGATAATTAAAAAAATTACAAAATTTAAATTCACTTGAATATTAACGAAGAATTTTTCCTTGTAAGACTTTAAAATTCTAAAAATTAAAATTGTGCAATGTTTTTATTTTTAAAATTTTTTTAATACCATTTCATTTTGAATGGTGGGATAGATATAATATTTGAATATTTTAAGCGAACAAAAATAAAAGTGAGGCATTCAATTGTACAGAATACACTTTAGTGGATGACTATTATAAATTCCAATCCCAAGCTTCAATGTTGGATCAAGCATATAGCTCTAGAGTGTAGTGGGCTAACTTCTTATTAAAATCCATTGCATTCACTTTTATTTCATTAACATGTTTATATACGAAAATTATATAAATCATGTCAACTTGCATTATGGTAACAGAGATAATTAAAAAAATTAAAAAATTTCAATTCACTTGAGTTTTAACGAAAAATTTATTCGTATAAAACTTTAAAATTCTAAAAATTTAAATAATGCAATGCTTTTATTTTTTAGACAATTTTTAATACCATAGCATTTTTAATGGTGAGATAAACCTAATATTTGAATATGTTAATTTACCGAAACAAAAGCAATGGACTCAAATGTGTAAAATACACTTTAGGGGATGAATATTATAAATTGCAATCTCAAGTTTTAATGTTGGGTCAAGCATATAACTCTAGAGCGTAGCAGGCTAACTTCTTATTAGAGTCCATTGCATTTGCATTCATTTCATTAACATGTTTGTATACAAAAATTATATAATTCATGTCAAATTGCATTATGGTAACGAAGACAATTAAAAAAATTAAAAAATTTAAATTCACTTAAGTGTTGACAAAGAATTTTCCCTGTAAAAGTTTCAAATTCTAAAAATTAAAATAATGCAATGCTCTTATTTTTTAAATAATTTTTAACACCATTGCATTTTCAATGGTGAGATAAGCCTAATATTTAAATATGTTAATTTACCAAAATAAAAGCAATGACTCAAATGTGTAGAATACACTTTAGGGATGACTATTATAAATTGCAATCTCAAGGTTCAATGTTGGGTCAAGTATATAGCTCTAGAGCGTAGTGGGCTAACTTTTTATTAGATTCCATTGCATTCACTTTTATTTAATTGACATGTTTGCATACTAAAATCATATAAATTATGTAAAATTGCATTGTGGTAATGGAGACAGTTAAAAAAATTACAAAATTTAAATTCACTTGAGTATTAATGAAGAATTTCTTCCCCGTAAGACTTTCAAATTTTAAAAATTAAAATAATGCAATGTTTTTATTTCTTAAAAAATTTTTAATACCATGTTATTTTTAATGGTGAGATAAACTAATATAAAATATGTTAATTGAACACAAATAAGAGTAATGGACACAATTGTACAAAATACACTTTAGTAAATGACTGTTATAAATTCCAATCCCAAGTTTCAATGTTAGGTCAAGCATATTGCTCTAGAGAGCAGTGGGCTAACTTCTTATTAGAGTCCACTGCATTTGTTTTTGTTCAATTAACATGTTTGTATACTAAAATTATATAAATTATGTCAAATTGCATTTTGTTAATAGAGACAATTAGAGAAATTACAAAATTTAAATCCACAGGAGTATTAACGAAGAATTTCTCCCTATAAGACTTTAAAATTCTAAAAATTAAAATAATGTAATGTTTTTATTTTTTAAAATTTTTTTTAATACCATTGCATTTTGAATGGTGAGATAAACATAATATTTGATTATGTTAATTGAACAAAAATTAAAATAGGCACTCAATTGTACAAAATACACTTAAGTGGATGACAATTATAAATTCCAATCCCAAGCTTCAATGTTGGGCCAAGCATATAGGTCTAGAGCACAATGGGCTAGCTTTTTATTAGAGTCCATCTTATTCACTTTTATTCAATTAACATGTTTGTATACTAAAATTATATAAATGATGTAAAATTGCATTGTACTAATGGAGACAATTAAAAAAATTATAAAATTTAAATTCACTTGAGTATTAACAAAGAATTTCTCCCTATAAGACTTTCAAATTCTAAAAATTAAAATAATGCAATGTTTTTATTTTTTAAATAATTTTTGATACCATTGCATTTTCAATGGTGAGATAAACCTAAAACTTGAATATGTTAATTCACCAAAATAAAAGCAATGGACTCAATTGTATAAAATATTCTTTAGTGGATGACTATTATAAATTCCAATCCGAGCAACTTCTTAGTAGAGTCCATTACATTCATTTTTCCTTAATTAACATGTTTGTATCCTAAAATTATATAAATCATGTCAAATTGCATTGTAGGCATGAAGACAATTACAAATTTTAAATTCACTTGAGTATTAATGAAGAATTTCTCCCTGTAAGAGTTTAAAATTCTAAAAATTAAAATAATGCGTTGTTTTTATTTTTTAAAAATTTTTTAAATCGATTGCATTTTCAATGGTGAGATAAACATAAAATTTGAATATGTTAATTCACCAAAATAAAAGCAATGGACTCAATTGTACAAAATACACTTTAGTGATGACTATTATAAATTCCAATTCCAAGCTTCAATGTGGTGTCAAGCCCATAACTCTAGAGCGTAGTGGACTAACTTCTTAGTAGAGTCCATTGCATTCGCTTTTCTTTAATTAACAGGTTCGTATTCTAAAATTATATAAATCATGTCAAATTGCATTGTGGGCATGGAGACAATTACAAATTTTAAATTCACTTGAGTATTAACGAAGAATTTCTCCTTGTAAGAGTTTAAAATTCTAAAAATTAAAATAATGCACTGTTTTTATTTTTTAAATAATTTTTAAATCCATTGCATTTTCAATAGTGAGATAAACCTAAAATTTGAATATGTTAATTCACCAAAATAAAAACAATGGACTCCATTGTATAAAATAAACTTTAGTGGATGACTATTATAAATTCCAATCCCAAGTTTCAATGTGGGATCAAGCACATAACTCTAGAGCGTAATGGACTATCTTCTTAGTAGAGTCCATTGCATTCACTTTTCCTTAATTAACATGTATGTATCCTAAAATTACATAAATCATGTCAAATTGCATTGTGGGCATAGAGAGAATTACAAATTTTAAATTCACTTGAATATTAACAAAGAATTTCTCCCTATAAGAATTTAAAATTCTAAAAATTAAAATAATGCACTATTTTTATTTTTTTTAATAATTTTTAAATCCATTGCATTTTCGATGGTGAGATAAACATAAAATTTGAATATGTTAATTCACCAAAATAAAAGCAATGGACTTAATTGTATAAAATACACTTTCGTGGATGACTATTATAAATTGCAATCTCAAGCTTCAATGTTGGGTCAAGCATATAGCTCTAGAGCATTGTGGACTAATTTCTTGTTAGAGTCTATTGCATTTTCTTTTGTTTAATTAACATGTTTATATACTAAAATTATAGAAATCATGTCAAATTGCATTGTGGTAATGAAGACAATTAAAAAAATTACAAAATTTAAATTCATTTAAGTATTAACGAATAATTTCTCCCTGTAAGACTTTAAAATTCTAGGAATTAAAATAATGTAATATTTTTATTTTTTAAATAATTTTGAATCCAATTGCATTTTCAATGGTGAGATAAACCTAATATTTCAATTTGTTAATTCACCAAAATAAAAACAATAGACTCAATTGTATAAAATACACTTTAGTGGATGACTATTACAAATTGCAATCCCAAGCTTCAATATAGGGTCAAGCACATACCTCTAGAACATAATGCGCTAACTTCTTATTAGAGTTCATTGTATTCCCTTTTATTTCATTAGCATGTTTATATATGAAAATTGTATAAATCATGTCAACTTGCATTATGGTAACGGAGACAATTAAAAAAGTTAAAAAATTTAAATTTACTTGAGTGTTAACGAAGAATTTCTCCCTATAAAATTTTAAAATTCTAAAAAAAGTAATGCAATGCTTTTATTTTTTAAACAATTTTTAATACCATTGCATTTTCAATGGTGAGATAGACCTAATATATGAATGTGCTAATTTACCAAAATAAAAGCAATGGACTCAATTGTGTAAAATACACTTTAGGGGATGACTATTATAAATTGCAATCTTAAGTTTCAATATTGGGTCAAGCATATTGATCTAGAGCGTAGTAAGCTAACTTCTTATTAGAGTCCATTGTATTTGCTTTTGTTTAATTAACATGTTTGTATACTAAAATAATATAAATCATGTCAAATTGCATTGTGGTAATAGAGATAATTAAAAAAAATACAAAATTTAAATTCACTTGAGTATTAACGAAAATTTCTTCATGGAAGACTTTAAAATTAACAATTAAAATAATGCAATATTTTTATTTTTAAATAATTTTGAAAGTAATTGCATTTTCAATAGTGAGATAAACCTAATATTTGACTATGTTAATTCACCAAAATAAAAGCAATGGACTCAATTATATAAAATAAACTCTAGGGGATGACTATTATAAATTCCAATCCCAAGCATTAATGTTAGGTCAAGCATGTAGCTCTCAAGTGTAATGGGCTAACTTCTTATTAAAGTCTATTGCTTTTGCTTTTGCTTAATCAACATGTTTGTATACTGAAATTATATAAATCTTGTGAAATTGCATTGTGGTGATAGAGGCAATTAAAAGACTTACAAAATTTAAATTCACTAGAGTATTAATGAACAATTTCTCCCTATAAGATTTTAAAATTATAAAAATTAACATAATACAATGTTTTTATTTTTTAAATAATTTTGAATTCCATTGCATTTTCAATGGTGAGATAAACCTAATATTTGAATAGGTTAATTCCCCAAAATAAAAGCAATGGACTCAAATATGTAGAATACACTTTAGTGGATGACTATTATAAATTGCAATCCCAAGTTTCAATGTTGGGTCAAGCATATAACTCTAAAGCATAATGGGTTAATTTCTTATTAGAGTCCATTTCATTCCTTTTTATTTCATTAACATGTTTGCATATTAAAATTTAAATTATCGTGCCAAATTGCATTATGGTAATGGAGACAATTAAAAAAGTAACAAAATTTAAATTCACTTGAGTATTAACAAAGAATTTCTCCCTCTAAAACTTTAAAATTCTAAAAATTAAGATGATGCAATGCTTTTATTTTTTAAATAATTTTTAATACAATTGCATTTTAAACGATGAGATAAATTTAATATTTGAATATGTTAATTTACCAAAATAAAATCAATGGACTAAAATGTATAAAATAAACCTTAGGGGGATAACTATTATAAATTGCAATCTCAAACTTCAATGTTGGGTCCAGCATATAGCTCTAGAGCGTAGTGGACTAACTTCTTATTAGAGTCTATTGTATTCACTTTTATTTAATTAACATATTTGTCTACTAAAATTATGTAAATCATGTCAAATTGCATTGTGGTAATAGAGACAATTAAAAAAATTTCAAAATTTAAATTCACTTAAGTATTAACGAAGAATTTCTCCCTATAAGACTTTAAAATTTTAACAATTAAAATAATGCAAGCTTTTTATTTTTTAGATAATTTTGAATCCAATTGCATTTTCAATAGTGAGATAAACCTAATATTTCAATGAGTTAATTAACCAAAAAAAAAAAAAGCAATAGACTCAACTGTATAAAATATACTTTGGTGAATGACTATAATAAATTCCAATCTTAAGTTTCAATATTGCGTCAAGCATATAACTCTAGAGCCTAATGGGCTAATTTTTCATTAAAGTCCATTGCATTTGTTTTTATATAATTAACATGTTTTTATACTAAAATTATATAAATAATGTCAAATTCCATTGTGGTAATGGAGACAGTTAAAAAAATAACAAAATTTAAATTTACAATAGTATTAATGAAGAATTTCTCCCTATAAGTCTTTAAAATTATAAAAATTAAAATAATGCAATATTTCTATTTTTTAAATAATTTTTAATTCCATTACATTTTCAATGGTGAGAGAAACCTAAAATTTGAATATGTTAATCCACCAAAATAAAAACAATGGACTCAATTGAATAAAATAGACTTTAATGGATGACTATTATAAATTTGACTCCCAAGTTTTAATATTGGGTCAAGCATACACCTTTATAAAGCAGAGGGCTAACTTTTTATTAAAGTTCATTGCATTCACTTTTATTTAATTAACATGTTTTTATACTAAAATTATGTAAATCATGTCAAATCGCATTGTGGTAATGGAGACAATTAAAAAAAATCACAAAATTTAAATTCACTTGAGTATTAACGAAGAATTTCACCCTGTAAGACTTTAAAATTCTAACAATTAAAATAATGCAAGGTTTTTATTTTTTAAATACTTTTGAATCCAATTGCATTTTTAATAGTGAGATAAAGCTAATATTTGAATATGTTAATTCACCAAAATAAAAGCAATGGAGTTAATTGTATAAAATACACTTTAGTGGATGTCTAATATAAATTGAAATCTTAAGTTTCAATGTTGAACCCAGCATATAGCTCTAGAGCGTAGTGGGCTAACGTTTTATTAAAGTCCATTGCATTCACTTATTTTTCATTAACATGTTTTTATACTAAAATTATATAAATAATGTCAAATTGCATTGTGGTAATGGAGACAGTTAAAAAAATAACAAAATTTAAATTCACAATTGTATTAATAAAGAATTTCTCCCTGTAAGTCTTTAAAATTATAAAAATTAAAATAATACAATATTTTTATTTTTTAAATAATTTTTAATTCCATTGCATTTTCAATGGTGAGTGAAACCTAAAATTTGAATATGTTAATCCACCAAAATAAAAACAATGGACTCAATTGAATAAAATACACTTTAGTGGATGACTGTTATAAATTCCACTCCCGAGCTTCAATGTTGGGTCAAGCATACAACTCTATAGTATAGTGGGTTAACTTTTTATTAGAGTCTATGGAATTCACTTTTATTTAATTAACATGTTTGTATACTAAAATTATATAAATCATATCAAATTGTATTGTGGTAATGGAAAGAATTAAAAAAAATTACAAAATTTCACTTGAGTATTGCCAAAGTTTTTCTCCCAATAAGACATTAAAATTCTAACAATTAAAATAATGCAATGTTTTATTTTTTTAAATAATTTTGAATCCAATTGCATTTTCAATAGTCAGATAAACCTAATATTTGAATATGTTAATTCACCAAAATAAAAGCAATGGACTTAATTGAATAAAATACACTTTAGTGGATGACTGTTATAAATTCCACTCTTGAGCTTTAATCTTAGGTCAAGCATACAACTCTATAGTATAGTGGGTTAACTTTTTATTAGAGTCTATTGAATTCACTTTTCTTTAATTAACATGTTTGTATACTAAAATTATATAAATCATATCAAATTGCATTATGGTAATGGAGAGAATTTAAAAAAATTACAAAATTTCACTTGAGTATTGCCAAAGTTTTTCTCCCAATAAGACATTAAAATTCTAACAATTAAAATAATGCAATGTTTTATTTTTTTAAATAATTTTGAATCCAATTGCATTTTCAATAGTGAGATAAACCTAATATTTGAATATGTTAATTCACCAAAATAAAACAATGGACTTAATTGAATAAAATACACTTTAGTGGATGACTGTTATAAATTCCACTCTTGAGCTTCAATGTTAGGTCAAGCATACAACTCTACAGTATAGTGGATTAACTTTTATTAGAGTCTATTGAATTCACTTTTCTTTAATTAACATGTTTGTATACTAAAATTATATAAATCATATCAAATTGCATTGTGGTAATGGAGAGAATTAAAAAAAATTACAAAATTTCACTTGAATATTGCCAAAGTTTTTCTCCCAATAAGACATTAAAATTCTAACAATTAAAATAATGCAATGTTTTATTTTTTTAAATAATTTTGAATCCAATTGCATTTTCAATAGTGAGATAAACCTAATATTTGAATATGTTAATTCACCAAAATAAAAGCAATGGACTTAATTGTATAAAATACACTTTAGTGGATAACTTTTATAAATTCCACTCTCGAGCTTCAATGTTAGGTCAAGCATACAACTCTACAGTATAGTGGGTTAACTTTTTATTAGAGTCTATTAAATTCACTTTTATTTAATTAACATGTTTGTATACTAAAATTATATAAATCATATCAAATTGCATTGTGGTAATGGAGAGAATTAAAAAAATTACAAAATTTCACTTGAGTATGACCAAAGTTTTTCTCCCAATAAGACATTAAAATTCTAACAATTAAAATAATGCAATGTTTTATTTTTTAAAATAATTTTGAATCCAATTGCATTTTTAATAGTGAGATAAACCTAAAATTTGAATATGTTAATTCACGAAGATAAAAGCAATGAACTTAATTGTTAAAATACACTTTAATGGATGTCTATTATAAATTGCGATCTCAAGTTTCAATGTTAGGTCAAGCATATAGCTCTAGAGCACAGTGGGCTAACTTTTTATGAGATTCCATTGCATTCGCTTTTATTTAATTGACATGTTTGTATACTAAAATCATATAAATTATGTAAAATTGCATTGTGGTAATGGCAACAGTTAAAAAAATTACAAAATTTAAATTCACTTGAGTATTAATGAAGAATTTCTCCCCATAAGACTTTCAAATTTTAAAAATTAAAATAATGTAATGTTTTTATTTCTTAAAAAAATTTTTAATACCATGTTATTTTTAATGGTGAGATAAACCTAATATAAATTGAACACAAATAAGAGTAATGGACACAATTGTACAAAATACACTTTAGTGGATGACTGTTATAAATTCCAATCCCAAGTTTCAATGTTGGGTCAAGCATATAGCTCTAGAGCGCAATGGGCTAACTTCTTATTAGAGTCCACTGCATTCGTTTTTGTTCAATTAACGTGTTTCTATACTAAAATTATATAAATTATGTCAAACTGCATTTTGGTAATGGAGACAATTAGAAAAATTACAAAATTTAAATTCACTTGAGTATTAACGAAGAATTTCTTCCTATAAGACTTTAAAATTCTAAAAATTAAAATAATGCAATGTTTTTTATTTTTTAAAATTTTTTTAATACCATTGCATTTTGAATGGTGAGATAAACGTAGTATTTGAATATGTTGATTCACCAAAACAAAAGTAATGGACTCCATTGTATAAAATAAACTTTAGTGGATAACTATTATAAACTCCAATCCCAAACTTCAATATGGGGTCAAGCACATAACTCTAGAGCGTAGTAGACTAACTTCTTAGTAGAGTCCATTGCATTCATTTTACCTTAATTAACATGTTTGTATCCTAAAATTGTATAAATCATGTCAAATTGCATTGTGGGCATGGAGACAATTAAAAAAATTACAAATTTTAAATCCACTTAAGTATCAATGAAAAATTTCTCGCTGTAAGACTTTAAAATTCTAAAAATTAAAATAATGCAATGTTTTTATTTTATAAATAATTTTTAATTCCATTGCATTTTCAATGGTGAGAAAAACCTAAAATTTGAATATGTTAATTCACCGAAATAAAAGCAATGGACTCAATTGTATAAAATACACTTTAGTGGATGACTATTATAAATTCCAATCCCAAGTTTCAATGCAGAGTTAAGCATATAACCCTAGAGCATAGTGGACTAATTTCTTATTAGTGTCCATTGCATTCACTTTTTTTTTAATTAACATGTTTGTATCCTAAAATTATATAAATCATGTCATATTAAATTGTAGGCATGGAGAAAATTAAAAAAATTACAAAATTTAAATTCACTTAAGTGTTAATGATGAATTTCTCCTGTAATACTTTAAAATTCTAAAAATTAAAATAATGCAATGTTTTTATATTTTAAAATATTATTAATACCATAGCATTTTAAATGGTGAGATAAACATAATATTTGAATATGTTGATTGAATACAAATAAAAGTAATGGACTTAATTGTACAAAACACACTTTAGTGGATGACTATTATAAATTCCAATCCCAAACTTCAATGTTGGGTCAACCATGTAGCTCTAGAGCGTAGTGGGCTAATTTCTTATTAGAGTCCATAGCATTCACTTTTATTTAATTGACATGTTTGTATACTAAAATTATATAAATCATGTCAAATTACATTGTGATATTGGAGATAATTAAAAAAATAACAAAATTTAAATTCACTCGAGTATTGACGAACAATTTCTCCCTCTAAGACTTTAAAATTCTAAAATTAAAATGATGTAGTGTTTTTATCTTTTAAAACCATTACATTTTGAATAGTGAGATAAACATAATATTTAAATATATTAATTGAACAAAAATAAAAGTAATCAACTCTACTGTACAAAATACACTTTAGCCGATGACTATTATAAATTACAATCCTACACTTCAATATTGGGTCAAGCATATAGCTCAACAACGTGGTAGGCTAAGTTCTTATTAGAGTCCATTGCATTCGCTTTTATTTCATTATCGCTTTTATTCATTATTATGCTTGTATACTAAAATTATATAAATCCTGACAAATTGAACTGTGGTAATGGAGACAATTAAAAAACTTACAAAATTTAAATTCACTTGACTATTAATGAAAAATTTCTCCCTGTAAGACTTTAAAATTCTAAAAATTAACATAATGTAATGTTTTTATTTTTAAATAATTTTTGATACCATTTCATTTTCAATGGTGAGATCAATTTAAAATTTAAATATGTTAATTCACCAAAATAAAAGCAATGGACTCCATTGTATAAAATAGTCTTTAGTGGATGACTATTATAAATTCCAATCCAAGCAGCTCCAATGTTCGATCAAGTATATAACTCCAGAGGGTAGTGGGCTAACATCTTCTTAGAGTCCATTGCATTCACTTTCATTTCATTAACATGTTTGTATACTACAATTATATAAAGTATGTCCAATTGTATTGTGGTAATGAAGACAATTAAAAAATTTAAAAAATTTAAATTCACTTGACTATTAATGAAAAATTTCTCCTTATAAGACTTTAAAATTCTAAAAATTAAAATAATGCAATGTTTTTATTTTTTAAATAATTTTTAATTCCATTAAATTTTCAATGGTGAGATAAACCTAAAATTTGAATATGATTAATTCACCAAAACAAAAGCAATGGATTCCATTGTATAAAATAAACTTTAGTGGATGACTATTATAAATTCCAATCCCAAGCTTCAATGTGGGTCAAGCACATAACTCTAAGAGTGTAGTGGACTAACTTCTTAGTAGAGTCCATTGCATTCACTTTTCCTTAATTAGCATGATTGTATCCTAAAATTATATAAATCATCTCAAATTGCATTGTGGGCACGAAGACAATTAAAAAAATTACAAATTTTAAATCCACTTGAGTATCAATGAAAAATTTCTCACTGTAAGACTTTAAAATTCTAAAATTAAAATAATGCAGTGCTTTTTTTTAAATAATTTTAATTCCATTGCATTTTCAATGGTGAGATAAACATAAAATTTGAATATGCTAATTCACCAAAACAAAAGAAATGGACTCAATTGTAGAAAATACACTTTAGTGCATGACTATAATAAATTCTAATCCCAAGCTTCAAAGTGGGATCAAGCACATAACTCTAGAGTGTAGTGGACTAACTACTTAGTAAAGTCCATTGCATTCACTTTCTTCAATTAACATGTTTGTAACCTAAAATTATATAAATCATGTCAAATTGCGTTATGGGCATGGAGACAATTAAAAAATTACAAATTTTAAATTTACTTGATTATTAAGGAAGAATTTCTCCTTATAAGACTTTAAAATTCTAAAAATTAAAATAATGCATTGTTTTATTTTTTAAATAATTTTTAATTCCCTTGCATTTTCAATGGTCAAATAAACCTAAAATTTGAATATATTAATTCACCAAAACAAAAGCAATGGACTCCATTGTATAAAATAAACTTTAGTGGATGACTATTATAAATTCCACTCCCAAGCTTCAATGTTAGGTCAAGTATATAACTCTACAGCGTAGTGGGCTAACTTCTTATTAAAGTTCATTGCATTCACTTTTATTTAATTAACATGTTGTATACTAAAATTTTATAAATCATATCAAATTGTATTGTAGTAATGGAGACAATTAAAAAAATTACAAAATTTCACTTGAGTATACCAAAGAAATCAAATTGCATTGTAACAATTAAAATAATGCAATGTTTTATTTTTTTAAATAATTTTGAATCCAATTGCATTTTCAATAGTGAGATAAACCTAATCTTTGAATATGTTAATTCACCAAAATAAAAGCAATGGACTTAATTGTATAAAATAAACTTTAGTGGATGTTATTATAAATTGCAATCATAAACTTCAATGTTGAGTTCAGCATATAGCTCTAGAGCGTAGTGGACTAACTTCTTATTAGAATCCATTGCATTTGCTTTTCTTTAATTAACATATTTGTATACTAAAATTATATACATCATGTCAAATTGCATTGTGATAATGGAGACAATTGAAAAAATCACAAAATTTAAATTTATTTGATTATTAGTGAAGAATTTCCCCTTTAAAAACTTAAAATTCTAAAAATTAAATAATACAATGTTTTTATTTTTTAAAAAATTCTTAATACCATTGCATTTTGAATGGTGAGATAAATGTAATATTTAAATATGTTAATTGAATACAAATAAAAGTAATGAACTCAAATGTATAAAATACACTTTAGGGGATGACTATTTTAAATTGAAATCTCGAGCTTCAAATTGGGTCAAGCATATACTCTAGAGTGTAGTGGACTAACTTCTTATTAGAGGCCATTGTATTCACTTTTGTTTAATTAACATGTTTGTGTACTAAAATTATATAAATCATGTCAAATTGCATTGTGGTAATGGAGACAATTAAAAAAATCAGAAAACTTAAATCATTGAATATTAGTGAAGAATTCCCCCCTCTAAAACTTTAAAATTCTAAAAATTAAAATTAATGTAATATTTTATTTTTAAAAATCTTAATACCATTTCATTTTGAATGGTGAGATAAACGTAATATTTAAATATGTTAATTGAATACAAATAAAAGTAATTGACTCAAATGTATAAAATACACTTTAGGGATGACTATTTTAAATTGAAATCTCGAGTTTCAATGTTGGTCAAGCATATAGCTCTAGAGTGTAGTGGACTAATTTCTTATTAGAGTCCTATTGCATTCGCTTTGTTTTATTAGGATGTTTACGTACTAAAATTATATAAATCATGTTAAATTGCATTGTGGTAAATGGAGATAATTAAAAAAAAATACAAAATTTAAATTTACTTGAGTATTAATAAAGAATTTCTTCCTATTAGACTATAAAAATTCTTAACAATGAAAATAATACAATGTTTTATTTTTTAAAATAATTTGATCCAATTGCTTTTCTATAGTGAGAATAAACCTAATATTAAATATGTTTAATTCACCAAAATAAATGCAATGGACTTAATTGTATAAATACGCTTTAGTGGATGACTATTATAAATTCCAATCCCAAGCTTCATATGAGGTCCATGCACATAACTCTAGAGTGTAAATGGGACTAACTTTTTAGTAGAGTCCCATTGCATTCATTTTCCTTAATAAACATGTTTGCATTATTAAAATTGTATAAAATCATGTCAAATTGCATTGTGGGCATGGAGACAATTAAAAAAATACGAATTTTAAATCCACTTGAGTATCAATGAAAATTTCTCGCTGTAGGAATTTAAAAAAATAAAAATTAAAATAATGCAATTTTTTTTAAAATAATTTTTAATTCCATTGCATTTTCAATGGTGAGATAAATAATAAAATTTGAATATGCTAATTCACCAAAATAGAAGAAATGGACTCCAATTGTAAAAATACACTTTAGTGCATGACTATAATTAAATTCTAATCCAAGCTTCAAAGTGGGGTCAAGCATAAACTATAGAGTGTAGTGGACTAACTACTTAGTAAAGTCCATTGCATTTCTTTTCTTTAATTAACATGTTTGTATCCATAGAATTATATAAATCATGTCAAATTGCATTATGGGCATGGAGACAATTAAAAAAATACAAATTTAAATTTACTTGATTATAAAGGAAGAATTTCTCCTAATAAGACTTAAAATTCTAAAAATTAAAATAATGCAATGTTTTATTTTTAAATAATTTTTAATTCCATTACATTTTCAATGGTCAAATAAACCTAAAATTTGAATATGTTAATTCACCAAAACAAAAGCAATGGACTCCATTGTATAAAATAAACTTTAGTGGATGACTATTATAAATCTCCAATCCAAGCTTCAATGTGAGGTCAAGCACATAACTCTAGTGCGTAGTGGACTAACTTCTTAGTAGAGTCCATT
>JAIRCJ010000415.1:0-11629 GCA_020883675.1 Bruguiera gymnorhiza | reverse complement strand
ACTTTAAAATTCTAAAAATTAAAATAATGCAATGTTTTTTATTTTTTAAAATTTTTTTAATACCATTGCATTTTGAATGGTGAGATAAACGTAGTATTTTGATATGTTGATATCACCACAAACAAAGTAATGCGACTCCATTATATACAAATAAACTTTAGTGATGACTATTATAAATTCCAATCCCAAGCTTTAATATTGGGCCAAGCACATAACTCTAGAGCGTAGTAGACTAACTTCTTAGTAGAGTCCATTGCATTCATTTACTTAATTAACATATTTGTATCCTAAAATTGTATAAATCATGTCAAATTGCATTGCAGGCATGGAGACAATTAAAAAAATTACAAATTTTAAATCCACATAAGTATCAATGAAAAATTTCTTGCTGTAAGACTTTAAAATTCTAAAAATTAAAATAATGCAATGTTTTTATTTTATAAATAATTTTTAATTCCATTGCATTTTCAATGGTGAGAAAAACCTAAAATTTGAATATGTTAATTCACCGAAATAAAAGCAATGGACTCAATTGTATAAAATACACTTTAGTGGATAACTATTATAAATTCCAATCCCAAGTTTCAATTCAGAGTTAAGCATATAACCCTAAAGCATAGTGGACTAATTTCTTATTAGTGTTCATTGCATTCACTTATTTTTTAATTAACATGTTTGTATCCTAAAATTATATAAATCATGTCATATTAAATTGAAAAAATTACAAAATTTAAATTCACTTAAGTGTTTATTATGAACTTCTCCCTGTAATACTTTAAAATTCTAAAAATTAAAATAATGCAATGTTTTTATATTTTAAAATATTATTAATACCATAGCATTTTAAATGGTGAGATAAACATAATATTTGAATATGTTGATTGAATACAAATAAAAGTAATGGACTCAATTGTACAAAACACACTTTGGTAGATGACTATTAATAAATTCCAATCCCAAGCTTCAATGTTGGGTCAACCATGTAGCTCTAGAATGTAGTGGGCTAATTTCTTATTAGAGTTTATTGCATTCACTTTTATTTAATCGACATGTTTGTATACTAAAATTATATAAATCATGTCAAATTACATTGTGATATTGGAGATAATTAAAAAAATAACAAAATTTAAATTCACTCGAGTATTGATGAATAATTTCTCCCTCTAAGATTTTAAAATTCTAAAAATTAAAATGATGTACTGTTTTTATCTTTTAAAACCATTACATTTTGAATAGTGAGATAAACATAATATTTAAATTTATTAATTGAACAAAAATAAAAGTAATCAACTCTATTGTACAAAATACACTTGAGCCGATGACTATTATAAATTATAATCCTACACTTCAATATTGGGTCAAGCATATAGCTCAACAACGTAGTAGGCTAAGTTCTTATTAGAGTCCATTGCATTCACTTTTATTTCATTATCATGCTTGTATACTAAAATTATATAAATCCTGGCAAATTGAACTATGGTAATGGAGACAATTAAAAAAGTTACAAAATTTAAATTCACTTGGCTATTAATGAAAAATTTCTCCCTATAAGACTTTAAAATTCTAAAAATTAACATAATGCAATGTTTTTATTTTTAAATAATTTTTGATACCATTTCATTTTCAATGGTGAGATCAATTTAAAATTTGAATATGTTAATTCACCAAAATAAAAGCAATGGACTCCATTGTATAAAATAGTCTTTAGTGGATGACTATTATAAATTCCAATCCAAGCAGCTCCAATGTTCGATCAAGTATATAACTCCAGAGGGTAGTGGGCTAACATCTTCTTAGAGTCCATTGCATTCACTTTCATTTCATTAACATGTTTGTATACTACAATTATATAAAGTATGTCCAATTGTATTATGGTAATGAAGACAATTAAAAAATTTAAAAAATTTAAATTCACTTGACTATTAATGAAAAGTTTCTCCTTATAAGACTTCAAAATTCTAAAAATTAAAATAATGCAATGTTTTTATTTTTTAAATAATTTTTAATTCCATTATATTTTTAATGGTGAGATAAACCTAAAATTTGAATATGTTAATTCACCAAAACAAAAGCAATGGAGTCAATTGTATAAAATACACTTTAATGGATGACTATTATAAATTCCAATCCCAAACTTCAATGCAAGGTCAAGCACATAACTTTAAAGAGTAATGGACTAACTTCTTAGTAGAGTCCGTTGCATTCACTTTTCCTTAATTAGCATATTTGTATCCTAAAATTATATAAATCATCTCAAATTGCATTGTGGGCACGAAGACAATTAAAAAAATTACAAATTTTAAATCCATTTGAGTATTAATGAAACATTTCTCATTGTAAGACTTTAAAATTCTAAAAATTAAAATCATGCAATGTTTTTTTTTAAATAATTTTTAAATCCATTGCATTTTCAATGGTGAGATAAACATAAAATTTGAATATGCTAATTCACCAAAACAAAAGAAATGGACTTAATTGTAGAAAATACACTTTAGTGCATGACTATAATAAATTCTAATCCCAAGCTTCAAAGTGGGATCAAGCACATAACTCTAGAGTGTAGTGGACTAACTACTTAGTAAAGTCCATTACATTCACTTTTCTTTAATTAACATGTTTGTAACCTAAAATTATATAAATTATGTCAAATTGCGTTATGGGCATGAAGACAATTAAAAAAATTACAAATTTTAAATTTACTTGATTATGAAGGAAGAATTTCTCCTTATAAGACTTTAAAATTCTAAAAATTAAAATAATGCATTGTTTTTATTTTTTAAATAATTTTTAATTCCATTGCATTTTCAATGGTCAAATAAACCTAAAATTTGAATATGTTAATCAACCAAAACAAAAGCAATGGACTCCATTGTATAAAATAAACTTTAGTGGATGACTATTATAAATTCCACTCCCAAGCTTCAATGTTAGGTCAAGTATATAACTCTACAGCGTAGTGGGCTAACTTTTTATTAAAGTTCATTGCATTTACTTTTATTTAATTAACATGTTTGTATACTAAAATTTTATAAATCATATCAAATTGTATTGTAGTAATGGAGACAATTAAAAAAATTACAAAATTTCACTTGAGTATTACCAAAGACAATCAAATTGCATTGTAACAATTAAAATAATGCACTGTTTTATTGTTTTAAATAATTTTGAATCCAATTGCATTTTCAATAGTGAGATAAACCTAATCTTTGAATATGTTAATTCAACAAAATAAAAGCAATGGACTTAATTGTATAAAATAAACTTTAGTGGATGTATATTATAAATTGCAATCATAAACTTCAATATTGAGTTCAGCATATCGCTCTAGAGCGTAGTGGACTAACTTCTTATTAGAATCCATTGCATTTGCTTTTCTTTAATTAACATATTTGTATACTAAAATAATATACATCATGTCAAATTGCAAAGTGATAATGGAGACAATTGAAAAAATCACAAAATTTAAATTTATTTGATTATTAGTGAAGAATTTCCCCCTTTAAAACTTTAAAATTCTAAAAATTAAAATAATACAATGTTTTTATTTTTTAAAAAATTCTTAATACCATTGCATTTTGAATGGTGAGATAAATGTAATATTTAAATATGTTAATTGAATACAAATAAAAGTAATGAACTCAAATGTATAAAATACACTTTAAGGGATGACTATTTTAAATTGAAATCTCAAGCTTCAATATTGGGTTAAGCATATAACTCTAGAGTGTATTTTATAACTTCTTATTAGAGGCCATTGTATTCACTTTTGTTTAATTAACATGTTTGTGTACTAAAATTATATAAATCATGTCAAATTGCATTGTGGTAATGGAGACAATTAAAAAAATTAGAAAACTTAAATTTATTTGAATATTAGTGAAGAATTTCCCCCTCTAAAACTTTAAAATTCTAAAAATTAAAATAATGTAATATTTTTATTTTTTAAAAAATTCTTAATACCATTGCATTTTGAATGGTGAGATAAACGTAATATTTAAATATGTTAATTGAATACAAATAAAAGTAATGAACTCAAATGTATAAAATACACTTTAGGGGATGACTATTTTAAATTGAAATCTCGAGTTTTAATGTTGGGTCAAGCATATAGCTCTAGAGTGTAGTGGACTAATTTCTTATTAGAGTCTATTGCATTCGCTTTTGTTTAATTAGCATGTTTACGTACTAAAATTATATAAATCATGTTAAATTGCATTGTGGTAAATGGAGATAATTAAAAAAAAAATACAAAATTTAAATTTATTTGAATATTAATGAAGAATTTCTTCCTGTTAGACTATAAAATTCTAACAGTTAAAATAATACAATGTTTTATTTTTTTAAATAATTTTCAATCCAATTGCATTTTCTATAGTGAGATAAACCTAATATTTAAATATGTTAATTCACCAAAATAAATGCAATGGATTTAATTGTATAAAATATGCTTTAGTGGATGACTATTATAAATTTCAATCCCAAACATCAATATAGGGTCAAGCACATAACTCTAGAGCGTAATGGACTAACTTTTTAGTAGAGTCCATTGCATTCATTTTTCCTTAATTAACATGTTTGCATCATAAAATTGTATAAATCATGTCAAATTGCATTGTGGGCATGGAGACAATTAAAAAAATTACGATTTTTAAATCCACTTTAGTATCAATGAAAAATTTCTCGCTGTAGGAATTTAAAATTCTAAAAATTAAAATAATGCAATGTTTTTTTTAAAAATAATTTTTAATTCCATTGCATTTTCAATGGTGAGATAAATATAAAATTTGAATATGCTAATTCACCAAAATAGAATAAATGGACTCAATGGTACAAAATACACTTTAGTGCATGACTATAATAAATTCTAATCCCAAGCTTCAAAGTGGGGTCAAGCACATAACTATAGAGTGTAGTGGACTAACTACTTAGTAAAGTCCATTGCATTCTCTTTTCTTTAATTAACATGTTTGTATCCTAAAATTATATAAATCATGTCAAATTGCATTGTGGGGCATGGAGACAATTAAAAAAATTACAAATTTTAAATTTACTTGATTATTAAGGAAGAATTTCTCCTTATAAGACTTAAAAATTCTAAAAATTAAAATAATGCAATGTTTTTATTTTTTAAATAATTTTTAATTCCATTACATTTTCAATGGTCAAATAAACCTAAAATTTGAATATGTTAATTCACCAAAACAAAAGCAATGGACTCCATTGTATAAAATAAACTTTAGTGGATGACTATTATAAATTCCAATCCCAAGCTTCAATGTGGGGTCAAGCACATAACTCTAGTGCGTAGTGGACTAACTTCTTAGTCGAGTCCATTGCATTCACTTTTCCTTAATTAACATGTTTGTATCCTAAAATTATATAAATCATGTCAAATGGCATTGTAGGCATGGAGACAATTAAAAAATTACAAATTTTCAATTCACTTAAGTATTAAAGAAGAATTTCTCGCTATAAGACTTTAAAATTCTAACAATTAAAATAATGCAATGTTTTTATTTTTTAAATAATTTTTAATTCCATTATATTTTTAATGGTGAGATAAACCTAAAATTTGAATATGTTAATTCACCAAAACAAAAGCAATGGACTCAATTGTATAAAATACACTTTAATGGATGACTATTATAAATTCCAATCTCAAACTTCAATGTAGGGTCAAGCACATAACTTTAAAGAGTAGTGGACTAACTTCTTAGTAGAGTCCGTTGCATTCACTTTTCCTTAATTAGCATGTTTGTATCCTAAAATTATATAAATCATCTCAAATTGCATTATGGGCATAGGCACGATTAAAAAAATTACACATTTTAAATTCACTTGAGTATTAACGAAGAATTTCTCCCCATAAGAGTTTAAATTTTTAAAAATTAAAATAATGCATTGTTTTTATTTTTTAAATAATTTTAAAATGCATTACATTTTTAATGGTGAGATAAACCTGAAATTTAAATATGTTAATTCACCAAAACAAAAGCAATGGAATCTATTGTATAAAATAAACTTTTGTGGATGACTATTATGAATTCCAATCCCAAGCTTCAATATGGGGTCAAGCACATAACTTTAAAGAGTAATGGGCTAACTTCTTAGCAGAGTTTGTTGCATTCACTTTTCCTTAATTAACATGTTTGTATCCTAAAATTATATAAATCATGTCAAATTGCATTGTGGGCATGGAGACAATTAAAAAATTACAAATTTTCAATTCACTTAAGTATTAAAGAAGAATTTCTCGCTGTAAGACTATAAAATTCTAAAAATTAAAATAATGCAATGTTTTAATTTTTTAAATAATTTTTAATTCCATTATATTTTTAATGGTGAGATAAACCTAAAATTTGAATATGTTAATTCACCAAAACAAAAGCAATGGACTCAATTGTATAAAATACACTTTAATGGATGACTATTATAAATTCCAATCTCAAACTTCAATGTAGGGTCAAGCACATAACTTTAAAGAGTAGTGGACTAACTTCTTAGTAGAGTCCGTTGCATTCACTTTTCCTTAATTAGCATGTTTGTATCCTAAAATTATATAAATCATGTCAAATTGCATTATGGGCATAGGCACGATTAAAAAAATTACAAATTTTAAATTCACTTGAGTATTAACAAAGAATTTCTCCCCATAAGAGTTTAAATTTTTAAAAATTAAAATAATGCATTGTTTTTATTTTTTAAATAATTTTAAAATGCATTACATTTTTAATGGTGAGATAAACCTGAAATTTAAATATGTTAATTCACCAAAACAAAAGCAATGGAATCTATTGTATAAAATAAACTTTGGTGGATGACTATTATGAATTCCAATCCCAAGCTTCAATATGGGGTCAAGCACATAACTTTAAAGAGTAATGGGCTAACTTATTAGCAGAGTTTGTTGCATTCACTTTTCCTTAATTAACATGTTTGTATCCTAAAATTATATAAATCATGTCAAATTGCATTGTGGGCATGGAGACAATTAAAAAATTACAAATTTTCAATTCACTTAAGTATTAAAGAAGAATTTCTCGCTGTAAGACTTTAAAATTCTAAAAATTAAAATAATGCAATGTTTTTATTTTTTAAATAATTTTTAATTCCATTATATTTTTAATGGTGAGATAAACCTAAAATTTGAATATGTTAATTCACCAAAACAAAAGCAATGGACTCAATTGTATAAAATACACTTTAATGGATGACTATTATAAATTCCAATCTCAAACTTCAATGTAGGGTCAAGCACATAACTTTAAAGAGTAGTGGACTAACTTCTTAGTAGAGTCCGTTGCATTCACTTTTCCTTAATTAGCATGTTTGTATCCTAAAATTATATAAATCATCTCAAATTGCATTATGGGCATAGGCACGATTAAAAAAATTACACATTTTAAATTCACTTGAGTATTAACGAAGAATTTCTCCCCATAAGAGTTTAAATTTTTAAAAATTAAAATAATGCATTGTTTTTATTTTTTAAATAATTTTAAAATGCATTACATTTTTAATGGTGAGATAAACCTGAAATTTAAATATGTTAATTCACCAAAACAAAAGCAATGGAATCTATTGTATAAAATAAACTTTTGTGGATGACTATTATGAATTCCAATCCCAAGCTTCAATATGGGGTCAAGCACATAACTTTAAAGAGTAATGGGCTAACTTCTTAGCAGAGTTTGTTGCATTCACTTTTCCTTAATTAACATGTTTGTATCCTAAAATTATATAAATCATGTCAAATTGCATTGTGGGCATGGAGACAATTAAAAAATTACAAATTTTCAATTCACTTAAGTATTAAAGAAGAATTTCTCGCTGTAAGACTATAAAATTCTAAAAATTAAAATAATGCAATGTTTTAATTTTTTAAATAATTTTTAATTCCATTATATTTTTAATGGTGAGATAAACCTAAAATTTGAATATGTTAATTCACCAAAACAAAAGCAATGGACTCAATTGTATAAAATACACTTTAATGGATGACTATTATAAATTCCAATCTCAAACTTCAATGTAGGGTCAAGCACATAACTTTAAAGAGTAGTGGACTAACTTCTTAGTAGAGTCCGTTGCATTCACTTTTCCTTAATTAGCATGTTTGTATCCTAAAATTATATAAATCATGTCAAATTGCATTATGGGCATAGGCACGATTAAAAAAATTACAAATTTTAAATTCACTTGAGTATTAACAAAGAATTTCTCCCCATAAGAGTTTAAATTTTTAAAAATTAAAATAATGCATTGTTTTTATTTTTTAAATAATTTTAAAATGCATTACATTTTTAATGGTGAGATAAACCTGAAATTTAAATATGTTAATTCACCAAAACAAAAGCAATGGAATCTATTGTATAAAATAAACTTTGGTGGATGACTATTATGAATTCCAATCCCAAGCTTCAATATGGGGTCAAGCACATAACTTTAAAGAGTAATGGGCTAACTTCTTAGCAGAGTTTGTTGCATTCACTTTTCCTTAATTAACATGTTTGTATCCTAAAATTATATAAATCATGTCAAATTGCATTGTGGGCATGGAGACAATTAAAAAATTACAAATTTTCAATTCACTTAAGTATTAAAGAAGAATTTCTCGCTGTAAGACTTTAAAATTCTAAAAATTAAAATAATGCAATGTTTTTATTTTTTAAATAATTTTTAATTCCATTATATTTTTAATGGTGAGATAAACCTAAAATTTGAATATGTTAATTCACCAAAACAAAAGCAATGGACTCAATTGTATAAAATACACTTTAATGGATGACTATTATAAATTCCAATCTCAAACTTCAATGTAGGGTCAAGCACATAACTTTAAAGAGTAGTGGACTAACTTCTTAGTAGAGTCCGTTGCATTCACTTTTCCTTAATTAGCATGTTTGTATCCTAAAATTATATAAATCATCTCAAATTGCATTATGGGCATAGGCACGATTAAAAAAATTACAAATTTTAAATTCACTTGAGTATTAACGAAAAATTTCTCCCTATAAGAGTTTAAATTTTTAAAAATTAAAATAATGCATTGTTTTTATTTTTTAAATAATTTTAAAAAGTATTGCATTTTTAATGGTGAGATAAACCTAAAATTTGAATATGTTAATTCACCAAAACAAAAGCAATGGAATCCATTGTATAAAATAAACTTTAGTGGATGACTATTATAAATTCCAATCCCAAGCTTCAATATGGGGTCAAGCACATAACTTTAAAGAGCAGTGGACTAACTTTTTAGTAGAGTCTGTTGCATTCACTTTTCCTTAATTAACATGTTTGTATCCTAAAATTATATAAATCATGTCAAATTGCATTGTGGGCATAGGCACAATTAAAAAAATTACAAATTTTAAATTCACTTGAGTATTAAAGAAGAATTTCTCCTTATAGGAGTTTAAAATTTTAAAAATTAAAATAATGCATTGTTTTTATTTTTTAAATAGTTTTTAAATCCATTGCATTTTCAATGGTGAGAAAAACCTAAAATTTGAATATGTTAATCCACCAAAATAGAAGCAATGGAATCAATTGTATAAAATACATTTTAGTAATACATTGTTTTTATTTTTTAAATAGTTTTTAAATCCATTGCATTTTCAATGGTGAGAAAAACCTAAAATTTGAATATGTTAATCCACCAAAATAAAAGCAATGGAATCAATTGTATAAAATACATTTTAGTGGATGACTATTATAAATTCCACTCCTAAGTTTGAATGTAAGGTCAAGTATACAACTCTACAACGTAGTGGGTTAACTTATTATGAGTTCATTACATTCACTTTTATTTAATTAACATGTTTGTATACTAAAATTTTATAAATCATATCAAATTGTATTGTAGTAATGGAGACAATTAAAAAAATTACAAAATTTCACTTGAGTATTACCGGAGATAATAAAATTGCATTATAACAATTAAAATAATGCAATGTTTTATTTTTTAAAATAATTTTGAATCCAATTGCATTTTCAATAGTGAGATAAACCTAATATTTGAATATGTTAATTCACCAAAATAAAAGCAATGGAGTTAATTGTGTAAAATACACTTTAGTGGATGTCTATTATAAATTGCAATCTCAGACTTCAATGCTGAGTTTAGCATATAGCTCTAGAGCGTAGTGGATTAACTTCTTATTAGAGTCCATTTCATTTGCTTTTCTTTAATTAACATATTTGTATACTAAAATTATATAAATCATGTCAAATTGCATTGTGGTAATGAAGACAATTAAAAAAATTACAAAATTTAAATTTATTTGATTATTAGTGAAGAATTTCCCCCTCTAAAACTTTAAAATTCTAAAAATTAAAATAATGCAATGTTTTTATTTTTTAAAAAATTCTTAATACCATTGCATTTTGAATGGTGAGATAAACGTAATATTTAAATATGTTAATTGAATACAAATAAAGTAATGAACTCAAATGTATAAAATAAACTTTAAGGGATGACTATTTTAAATTGAAATCTCGAGCTTTAATGTTGGGTCAAGTATATGGCTCTAGAGTGTAATGGACTAACTTCTTATTAGAGTCCATTGGATTCGCTTTTGTTTAATTAACATGTTTGTGTACTAAAATTATTTAAATCATGTTAAATTGCATTGTGGTAAATGTAGATAATTAAAAAAAATACAAAATTTAAATTCATTTGAGTATTAATGAAGAATTTCTTCCTGTGAGATTTTAAAATTCTAACAATTAAAATAATGCAATGTTTTATTTTTTAAATAATTTTGAATCCAATTGCATTTTCTATAGCAAGATAAACCTAATATTTGAATATATTAATTCACCAAAATAAAAGTAATGGACTTAATTGTATAAAATACACTTTAGTGGATGTCTTTTATAAATTGCAATCCCAGGTTTCAATGTTGGGTTAAACATATAGTTCTAGAGTGTAATGGGCTAACTTCTTATTAGTGTCCATTGCATTCAGTTTTATTTCATTAACATATTTATATACTAAAATTATATAAATAATGCCAAATTGCATTATAGTAATGGAGACAATTAAAAAATAATAAAATTTAAATTCACTTGAGTATTAACGAAAAATTTCTCTCTCTAAGACTTTAAAATTCTAAAGAATTTAAATAATGCAATGCTTTATTTTTTAATAATTTTGAATATTATAAATGCAATATCAAGTTTCAAATGTTCACGTTAAGCATTTAGCTCTAGAGCGTAGTGGGCTAATATTATATAAATTCATATTAAATTGTAATCTTATGATAATGGAAACAATATTAAAAAATAACAAAATTTAATTCACAATACTATTAACAAAGAATTTCTCCCTGTAAGACATTAAGATTCTAAAAATGAAAATAATGCAATGTTTTATTTTTTAAAATAATTTTTAATTCCCTTTTATTTTCAATGGTGAGATAAACTTTAATATTTGAATATGTTAATCCATCAAATAAAAGCAATGGACTCAATTGTATAAAATACACTTTAGTGGATAACTATTATAAATTGCAGTCCCAAGTTCAATATTGGTGTCAAGCATATAGCTCTAGAGCGTAATGGCCTAACTTTTTATTAAGAGTCCATTGCATTCCCTTTATTTCATTAACATGTTTGTATACTAAAA